>JAWNKY010002113.1:0-41065 GCA_035041765.1 Drosophila algonquin | reverse complement strand
TTTTAGATAAAATGAGATTTGGTCGTTTTGGTCAAACGGTTATAACTTAGCCGTTTTTATATTTTTATAAGCGATACCTTAAACCACGCCTAATTAATGTGTCTATCTAAAACCAAAAATCAAGGCATTCATATATTTTTTTCGACTTTTCCTGAGGTTTCAAAGTCAAATTTTCGGGGGAAAAATACCGAAAAAAAAAATTATGAAATTTCAATTTGGATGCTTAATATCTTCCAGGCGTTAAGTTGCTGCTACAAAGTGTCTGAGTCAGATTTATAGCTGCATTTGTCAGCTTTTTTTAACTGCAAAGTTCAACAACCAGTTGTAGGAAACTTAAGTTATGTGAAAAATAGAAGCACTACCTATGACAAAAAGTACAACATTTTTAAAAAATTCTTAAAAAAAAAACTAAACTTAAAAAAAAAACCATAATTCTTTAAAAAATTTAAATCTTTAAATCTATCAGCGAAAAAAAAAAGTGGAATTTTGTCGAGTAGTGTAATCAGGGCACTCACCAACCAAATGGTCACTGTGGCCAAGATATGGTGGAAATGATAGATGTCGAGCCATCTTCCTCTAAATTCCTTCAACCGACTAACTTTCAAAAGCAAGTGGGATCAAATTCAGGCCCACCGGCTGGGACAAACTGTATTATCGGACACCAACAGGGTGTGTTCAAGAGGCCGGCTGGATCCCAGAGACTCTCCGACCTGCGCAGACAGCGAGTTAATCACCTCACTCAGGAGGACACAGATCAGTACGAACAACAGTACGATCAGTTGGCGTCTGAAGCGGTGGCGGAGACCAAAGAGGAGAACAATGCGGAAGACGACAGTGATACTGTCAATTTTTTAGGGGAGAGTCCCTGCTCCCGTTCGTCAAACGAACAGTAGCGGGGAGAACAATAAACATCTTAATAGATACTGGGACCGCGAAAAATTACATAAAGCCACTAAAAGAACTTCAGGGAATTGTCGCTGTAGAAGACCCATTCATTGTAAAGTCCCTACACGGCTTCAACAAAGTAAATCGAAAATGTTTCCTAACCATGTTCGGCATTAAAAGCCCGTTTTTCATCTTGCCAGAGCTATAAACTTTTGATGGCATAGTAGGGCTTGACACGCTGACCAAGGCTGGCGTCAATATAAATTTGGAAACAAAGAAACTCCATTTCGGGCATGAACCTAAACATTACCTTTTTTCCTAGAAAACAATTTTAGAAAACAATTTCAATTTGGAACTCGAATGTTTGGAGAAAACCAGAGATTGACGGCTCTGAATGTTTCTTTTGTTTTTTCAAAATAACTGGAAAAGGGAAAAGCATGAAATGTGATTACCCGGAACAGTCTAGTCAAGGCTTTCTGCTCCTCCTTTGAAAGAAAAACCGCCCCTAAAACAAAAAAAGAGCAGATGACATCTTCGTCGAAAGGAAATACGGATTCAAGTAATGACCAATCTGGAGAATATAAATATTGCAAGCCTCTTTCACAGGAACAATTGAACGATTTGGTGAGGATCCTGGAACTTCCTAAAAGTAAAGCCGAGCTTTTTGGACCTATTTTAAGGATCGTTTATTGAAGGAAGATGTCAACATAACTCATTTCGGGACGCGTCACTTGTTCACGCACAATTTTATATGAAGAAGGATGAAGCAACTGGGTGAAGCTTACGACCCAAAAGATTGGAGGTTATTTGTTGACAACAGTAAGGAAAGTTTAAAGGCTGTTTTGCTACACAATGAAAATCAAAAGCCGTCTGTTCCCATCGCCCATGCTTTTGATATGACAGAGTCCTATCAAACAATGACTAAATTGTTTGAAAATATTAAATACTCGTATAAAGAACATCAGTGGAAGGTCGCGTGTGACTTAAAAGTAGTAGCCATGTAAACTGGATAACAAGGCGGTTATACAAAATACTGTTGCTTCATGTGCCTATGGGATAGCCAAGATAGAAAAGCACATTACTCAAGAAAGAACTGGGAAAAACGGAACGAAAATACTTTCGGACATCACAACGTACAAAATTCCGATCTTGTGAAAGTCCAAGACATTATATTGCCACCATTAAGCTAAGTTAGGTTAGGTTAGGCTAAGGCGGCTGTCAAGCTCCACAGGAGCCAGTCACACTTGGGCCGGTTTTGGCCCGTTGTAATACCGCGGGAGGTGTTCCCCTTATCCATCTCATGAGACCCGAACATGTCAGCAGTTATCCCATCCTGACGCTCTTACGAAGTTTGCAATCTTTCTGGGACAGATTTTGGACATTTCTGAAATGTCTGAGACATAGGGCATGCCCAGGTATTGTAGCCTTCTCCTGCTATGAAATATGAGAGTGTCAAAGGAGAAGTCCAAATTCTTCAAGGGACAAGTGGAATTCTTTGGTTTTGTGGTATCCACTGAGGCCACAAGAACAAGCCCCGATAAAGTCAAGGCCATTCAGGAGTTTAGACAACCCTCCACCCTGTTTGCGGTTAGATCATTCTTCGGTCTTGCCAGCTACTACAGGTGCTTCATAAAGGCCTTTGCTCAGATAGCAAGGCCAGTTTCCAGTATTTTGAAAGGAGAAAACGGCAAAATCAGCAAGCAACGCTCGATGTCTATTTCCATACAGTTTGACGAGGTACAAAAGCAAGCCTTTGATAAACTTAGGAATATTTTGGCGTCGGAAGAAGGTATTCTCCACTACCCAGACTTTAACCAACCATTCGAGCTAACCACTGATGCCTCAGCCAGTGGCATCGGGGCGGTGCTGTTGCAAGGCAATAGACTCATAACCATGGGTCTCCCATGGATCTCCCTGAAGGACAGGGAGTTAAACTACGCGACCAATGAAATGGAACTGTTGGCCATAGTTTGGGCCCTAGATTCGCTTCGTCACTACCTATATAAAAAGAGTGCCATTGACATCTACACAGACCATCAGCCAATGATATTCGCAGTCTCGGAAAGAAATCCCAAACCAGGCAGGGACAACCATGTAGCGGATGCGCTGTCGAGGCAACATATTAATGCCTCAGAGTCATCTGACGAAGCTACGATTCACAGTGTAGCCTCGCTTACTTATGTAATTGAGGCCACAGACAAACCAGTAAACTGCTTCAGGAATCAAATAATCCTGGAAGAGTCTGACACCCCCTCGAAGCAGCTTCACATTCTCTTCGCTGAAAAAACCCGTCACAAAATTGACTTCGTTAGTCGGGACACACTTCTGGCATCCATCAAAGAGGTGGTAAAGCCTGGGGTCGTTAACACCATCTATTGCACTCTACCAATTTTGGCGTTCGTGCAGAATGACCTTGTGAAGGCCTTTCCGGACACAAAATTTCGGTATTGTAAGACCCTAAATGACAGACATTACAAACGATGGGGAACCAGGGGAGATAGTAGCCACCGAACACAATCGGGCGCGCAGGGCAGCCCAGGAGAATGTAAAGCAGGTGCTGCGCGATTACAACATTCCAAAAAAACTTACTACATGGACAAATCGCATCAGAAGTAGTATCTAACTGCAGATAATGGCAAAAAGCTAAGTATGACAGACACTCTAGAAAGCAATAATTAGGGGTGACGCCGATACCGGCAAGAGTAGGTGAGTTGATTCACATCGACATTTTCTCCACCGCAGGAAAACACTTCCTAGCCGCGATTGACAAATTTTCAAAATTTGCAATAACGCAACAAGTCGCTTCGCGCACAATAACAGACGTTAAAATATTAATTTTCCAACTGGTAAACATCTTCCCAGCCATAAAGCCACCGTGACCGCCGATGATGGTTCCGAGCGTAGCATTGCGGGAACATTCCTAGTGACTTTTGACCGGATCGCCCTCATCAACGATACAGAGTACACCAATTTCAATAATGCGCTGAAGAGGATGCCAGGCGAGGCAGCTTCCGCGAAGATCAACGTCACCAGCAACCAAGCTCTGCTGAGCCTGCCGTACCTTCACAAGTTGAATGAGGAAAATCTGCAGCAACTGGCCGAGGTTCATACAAACCTTACGATCGGTCCCATAATGTCTACTGTCGTAGGTGTGGTCGTGTGCGCCGTTCTAATCGGCGTTTTCTGGTGGTTGCGACGCAGGCAGCAGAAGGGAAACACCATCGCAATTCAACAAATGCTGAAGAACCTGAGCTTGACCGAGGACGGTCAAGTCTTGAAGGGGAGAGTATTTAAAGAGAGTTAACTGAATCTGCCACTGGATGGAGCGTACTCACTACGTGGAGTGCCGTACATGTACATATGTACAGTGGCTCACACCTTAATGTATGCAGTGCATACTTTTAACATCAAACTTGTATAGAGCCGAAATTATTTGGCGTATTGCAACAAATGTGGTACCAAATTATATCACAAGGCGGGTATTGTGCAGACTTGACTCATATACAAGTGTCTCCATGTGATGACTCTAATAGTTTTAATTTAATTAATGTTTGAAGTTAAAAGTTTGCACTGCATAGTTTAAGCTGTGAGGCACCTTATGTACCTATCTAAATCGATCGCCTTTTATTTAAATTTTCTATATTTCGAACTAAAGCAGGTGGCTACAGCTACAGTGGCAGCACATTACGTCCAATTCTGCTTTGAATTAGTCCATACAATTTCAGCATATTTAAAAAAATTCAGTGGAACCTTCACAAGTCGTACCACAACCTCCATAAGTGCAAAACTTATGGAGATATAGGAAATTCAATTACTGTATAAAATACGATAAAATTTTTGTCCAAAACGGGAAGCTCCATATTGATATTACCCATGATTTCTTCGGCAAATCTTCTCAAAATTTAACATCGATTAGGATTTTTACACGCGGTTGAGAAAAACTTGATCACCTCCAATGTACAAGATTCATAAAAATATGTTATTTTTCTTAATATTACTTTTTTATGTAGAATAATATTTCTCAAAGATAGGATACATACATATATATTGGACTATCCCGAAACTCGTTCAGACCTTAATCCATCCGAGAAATTTTAGCATATGATTAACGTTCACTGATAAAAGCATAAAATAAACGAAAAGTGTGGCAAAACGAATCAGAAATCTAATAGATTAATTAATTCGACTTTATAAAGTCAACGAAAATGCCCCTTTTTTCACTGTTCACATTGACTTTTTCTGATAGATTTGGAGATTTACATTTTTTTTTTAAATTATGGTTTTTTTTATACCCTGTACTCAAAGAGTATAGGGGTATATTAGATTTGTAGTGATAGCGGATGTGTGTAACGCCCAGAAGGAAGCGTTTCCGACCCCATAAGGTATGTAT
Organism: Drosophila algonquin; assembly: GCA_035041765.1. NCBI lineage: Eukaryota > Metazoa > Arthropoda > Insecta > Diptera > Drosophilidae > Drosophila > Drosophila algonquin. The sequence goes on along the minus strand of JAWNKY010002113.1, from coordinate 35,790 downwards.
ATTCTTGATCAGCATCAATAGCCGAGTCGACATAGCCATGTCTGTCTGTCCGTCCGTCCGTCTGTCCGTCTTCATTAGCGCCTAGATCTCAAAGACTATAAAAACTGGAGCAACCAAGTTTGTATTGTATTGTGTATTTCAAATTTCGCCCCGCCCCTTTCCGCCCACACACAGGACGAAAATCTGTGGCATGCACAATTTTGATAGTACGAGAAAACTGGATAAGATCACATCATTAATATAGCCACAATGAAGAAAACCATTTCGAAAGTCATCGGTCCCTCTCGCTGTTTCTCACACGCGACCCCGTCTGCCTTGCCTATTCTTCCAAATGAGCGCCTAGATCTCAGAGACTATAAGAGCTAAAGTAACCAAACATTCTATCCAAGCTCCTGTGATATCACTTCAATACAAGTGTATTTCAAAATTTTGACACGCCCCCTTCCGCCCCCACGAAGGGCGAAAATCTTTGGAATCCAAAATTTATAAGATACGAGTAACCAAAAAAGCAGAATAATGGAATCTTATCTACCAGATTGCCGAATCCATCACAAATTACATTTCAGTGGCTATGCAACGCCTGCCAAGCGCTTACTCATTCGCTCTCCCTCTCGAACACACTTCCACATCTCATTTATGTAGTTACACATGTACATGCAGAAAAGTAGAAGTTGATTTAAAAATCATATGTAAACATAAATGGAAACAGCATTTAATATATAAAAATCACCCATTGGGTTCGACAACATTTTTTAACATTTTCTTTTTTTAGGCCAAAATTTAACTCGTCCCTTTTGCAAACATATAATAAATTATATAAATCGTTAGCACATATATAGCTTAGCTTTGCTGCGGCTCACAACGTACCCCTTCTTTGATTACACTAGTCGACACGACTTTTCCGCTGTCTCCAAAAATGACTTTTTCTGATAGATTTGGATGTTTAAAAATTTTGAAGAATGTTTTTTTTTTCATGGAGTAGTTTTTTTTTAAAGAATTTTTTAAAAATCTGGTATTTTTTGTCATAGGTAGTGCTTCTATTTTTCACATAACTCACATTTCATACAACTGGTTGTACTGAACTTTGCAGTTAAAAAATGCTGATAAATGCAGCTATAAATCCGACTCAGACACTTTGTAGCAGAAACTTAACGTCTGGCAGATATTAAGCTTCCAAATTGAAATTTCATAATTTTTTTCGGTATTTTTTACCCGAAATTTTGACTTTGAAACTTCAGGGAAAATCGAAAAAAAAATAAATGAATGCCTTGATTTTTGGTTTTAGATAGACACATTAATTACGCGTCGTTTAAGGTATCGCTTATAAAAATATAAAATCAAACGGCTAAGTTATAACCGTTTGACCAAAACGACCCAAAATGACTTTTACCTGAAAAAATACCGAAAAATACTTGAATTTATTTAAGTGTTATGATACTTAAATATTTTTATTGTTATTGCTTGTTACTATTTTTAAAATGGTTTGTCTGTCTTCTTTTGTCATTTAAGTCAGATTCTTTTATGAGAGTCCACACATAGTCGCCCAACATATTCTCATTCAAAACACCTTGATACCGTCGTTCCATAGCTTTTAATTGTTGGTGAAATCTCTCTCCGTGTTCATCACTAACATCCCCAAGGTTTGGCGGAAAAAAGTCTAAGTGGGAGTGCAGGAAATGGATTTTGAGTGACATGTTGGCTCCAATTTTCATTCGTAGATAAAATATTTTCAAATCCATCATCTTTTAGTAGTTTTCGAATTTGGGGGCCATCAAATACGCCTTCTTTAACTTTTGCCAGCGACAGACGTGGAAAAACAGTTTTGAGGTAATTCATCGATTCACCTTCGTAATCCAGTGCTTTAACAAAATTTTTTATCAGTCCTAGCTTAATGTGCAATGGTGGTAATATAATGTCTTGGACTTTCACAAGAGCTGCATTTTGTACGTTGTGATGTCCCAAAGTATTTTCGTTCCGTTTTTCCCAGTTCTTTCTTCTGTAATGCTCTTTTCTATCTCGGCTATCCCATAGGCACAGGAAGCAACAGTATTTTGTATAACCGCCTTGCAATCCAGTTAACATGGCTACAACTTTTAAGTCACTCGCGACCTTCCACTGGTGTTCTTTGTATTTAATATTTTCAAACAATTTAGTCATTGTTTGATAGGACTCTTTCATATTAACAGCATGGGCGATGGGAATAGACGTCTTTTGATTTCCATTGTGTAGCAAAACAGCCTTTAAACTTTCTTTACTGCTGTCAACAAATAACCTCCAATCGTTTGGGTCGTAATCTTCACCCAGTTCCCTGAAGAGGCCGAAAATGTCGTGACAAACGCACATGTCATCCTTCGTCATATAAAACTGTGCGTGAACCAAGTGACGCGTCCGGAAATGAGTTATTTTGACATCTTCCTTCAATAAACAGGCATCCTTTAAAATAGATCCAAGAATCTGAGCTTTACTTTTAGGAAGTTCCAGGATCCTCACCAAATCGTTCAATTGTTCCTGTGATAATGGCTTGCAAAATTTATATTCTCCTGATTGGTCATTACTTGAATCCGTTGTTCCATACGACGAAGAAGACATCTCCTCTTTTTTGCGTTTTAATGGCGATATTTCCTTCAAAGGAGGAGCAGGAAGCGTAAAGCCTTGACGAGACTCTTGTGGGTATTTATATCTCTCACCTACCCCAAACCCTTTTTTTTCGAATAAACAAAAGAAACATTCAGTGCTGTGATTTTTTGGTTTTCTCCATAGCATTGGAGTTTCAAATTGAAATTGTTTTCTAAAAAAAAAATGTAAAATATCTGCGGGACCAGCACCTGTGAAGGAAAAAGGTCAACATTTGACCCTAACAGGTATTTATGTATATTTATCCTCACCAAGGCTTAGGTATAAGGAATAAGGAATAAAACTGTCCACAAGACTTACACCCCAAATAAATATGACCAGGTAGGATATATATCCGATATATATCAATACCTAAGACTCGGTAAAACCAAAATCCAATCCCATTTTGGAAGTTGGACCAAAAACGTACCGGACGGTATTTTTTCAGGTAAAAGTCATTTTGGGTCGTTTTGGTCAAACGGTTATAACTTAGCCGTGTGATTTTATATTTTTATAAGCGATACCTTAAACGACGCGTAATTAATGTGTCTATCTAAAACAAAAAATCAAGGCATTCATTTATTTTTTTTTCGATTTTTCCTGAAGTTTCAAAGTCAAAATTTCGGGTAAAAAATACCGAAAAAAATTATGAAATTTCAATTTGGAAGCTTAATATCTGCCAGACGTTAAGTTTCTGCTACAAAGTGTCTGAGTCGGATTTATAGCTGCATTTATCAGCATTTTTTAACTGCAAAATTCAATACAACCAGTTGTATGAAACGAGAGTTATGTGAAAAATAGAAGCACTATCTATGACAAAAAATACCAGATTTTTTAAAAATTCTTAAAAAAAAAACTACTCCATGAAAAAAAAACCATAATTCTTAAAAAAATGTTAAATCTCCCAATCTATTAGAAAAAGTCATTTTTGGAGACAGCGGAAAAAAAAGTTGAAATTTGTAGAGTAGTGTTATCGAGGCGGGAAAGTTCAACGCCTTACGTTACACTAGTCAACACGAAATTTCCGCTGTCGCCCAAAATGACTTTTTCTGATCGATTTGGAGATTTAAACTTTTTTAAAGAATTATGGTTTTTTTATGGTTTAGTTTTTTTTAAAGGATCTTTTAACAATTTGGTATTTTTGTTCAGAGGTAGTGCTTCTATTTTGTACATAACTTAAGTTTCTTATAACTGGTTGTATTATTGCAGTTCTGAAAAGTCGACAAATTCAGCTATAAATTCGACCCAGACATTTTGTAGCTGCAGCTCAACGTCTGGAAGATATTAATCTTTCAAATTCAAATTTCATAATTTTTTACGGTATTTTTTCCCGAAAGTTTGACTTTGAAAACTCAGGAGAAGAGAAAAAATATTTAGTTGTTTTTATTAAGTTATTTTTGGTTTTAGATGGAGACATCAATTAGGCGTCTTTTAAGGTATCGTTCATACAAATCAATAGATAAACGGCCAAGTTGCAGACGTTTGATCAAAACGACTCAAAACGACTTTTACCTGAAAAATACCGAAAAATACTTGAATTTATTCAAGTGTTATGTTACTTAAATATTTCTTTTGTTATTGCTTGGTTCTATTTTTAAAATGGTTTAAGTTACTTGGCTGTCTTCTTTTGTCGTTAGAGTCAGATTCTCTTATGAGAGTCCACACATAGTCACCGAACATATTCTCATTCTAAACACCTTGATACCGTCGTTCCATAGCTTTTACTTGTTGGTGAAATCTCTCTCCGTGTTCATCACTAACGTCCCCAAGGGTTGGTCGAAAAAAAGTCTAAGTGGAAGTGCAGGAAATAGATTTTTAGTGACATGGCTCCAATTTGTCCGTAATTTTTGATTAGGTCTTGAACGATATTAACGTAATCATCACTCTTTCTGTTATCAAGAAAATATGTTGCAACCAGTCGGAATGAGTTCTAGGCTGCTTTTTCATTCGTGGATAAACTATTTTGAAATCCATCATCTTTTAGTAGTTTTCGAATTTGGGGGCCATCAAATACGCCTTCTTTACCTTTGCCAGCGACAGTTTTTAGGTAATTCATCGAATCACCTTCGTTATCCAGTGCTTTAACAAAATTTTTTATCAGTTCTAGCTTAATGTGCAATGGTGGCAATATAATGTCTTGGACTTCCACAAGAGCGGCATTTTGTACGTTGTGGTGTCCCAAAGTATTTTCGTTCCGTTTTTCCCAGTTCTTTCTTGAGTAATGTGCTTTTCTATCCCGGCTATCCCATAGGCACAGGAAGCAACAGTATTTTGTATAACCGCCTTGTTATCCAGTTTACATGGATACTACTTTTAAGTCACACGCGACCTTCCACTGATGTTCTTTATACGAGTATTTAATATTTTCAAACAATTTAGTCATTGCCGCAGATTTCCATTGCTGCATAAAATTGTTTTGTAAATTCTTGCACTTGCTTGCCCTTCTAAACAAACTCGCTCTTCTCTTCGTTATCCATGCTCTGCGTTATCTATGTTTGCCGAGCGAAGCGAAGCTGCGCTTATCGATCGGAGCGGCAATGCTGGAAATGAGAAGGGCAAGCAAGCGCCACTCGCCGTTTACTCGCAATTTTATTTCGGCCGAACGGAGGTAAAAATCATTATGCCCACATAAAATTTGGTGACCCCGACGTTATCGTCTGAATAGCGGAGTCAAATATCAAACATTCGAAATTTTTCGGCGTTTTGCGCATAGTTTGGTGCCAAAACATATGTACATACATACCTACACCGTTGCTGGCTATACAGTTATTCGTCGCGGCAGTTCGGTCACTGCAGTGCATTGGGCAGTGCAGCTAGATCGATTAGCTGTAATAATTGTCGGGTGCTGGAAAATTTGGAATCGGCTATGGTAACAAATCAGAGCCAGCAGGTCGGAGAAAACAAACCTATCACCCTTATCACCTACATTAACGACCATACAAACGCCATATGCTATTATTGCAAATCCTCCGATCGTTACATATCCCGACGTCAGGCTTTTTTAAATCTCCCTGTTTTTTCGCGATACAATGAGGCAAAGAAGACCCACTTATGTCTAAACTGCCTCAAAAAACGGCAGCGTTACAGGTCAGGGACATGTAGGTAGTGTCAGGCCAAGCATCACACACTGCTCAACATTTCACTTTAACAGATATTTATGTATATTTATCCTCACCAAGGCTTAGGTATAAGGAATAAAAGTAACTGTCCAAAACATTTGCACCCCAAATGAATATGAAGAGGTAGGGTATATATCCGAGATATATCCATACCTAATACACGGTAAAACAAACATTACAGGTCCTTTTTGTTTCCTGCAATCCCATTTTGGAAGTTGGACCAGCAACGGACCGGACGGTATTTTTCAGGTAAAAGTCGTTTTGAGTCGTTTTGGTCAAACGACTGCAACTTGGACGTTTATCCATCGATGTTTACAAACGATACCTTAAACGACGCCTATTTAATGTGTCTATCTGAAACCAAAAATTAAAACGAGGGGGAACGTTGTGAGCCGCGGCAAAGGCCGCGGCTCTACCTTATACCCGGTACTCAGTCAGTATATACATACATATGTACATACATATATGAGCTTGCGATTTATGCAATTTCTTATATGTTCGCAAAAGGGACAAATTAAAAAAATGGGCAAAAAATAATATTTCAAAAAATGAAGTACATTTTTGGAATATTATACATGTTTCCGATTTTGTTTGCATATGATTTTTACATCTGCTTCTAAATTTCTACTTGACATGTATAACTACATATGTATTTGAGACGTACAAGTGTTTAGGACAGAGAGAGAGAGGCCATGAGTCAGCGCTTGGCAGGCGTTGCGTAGCCACTGAAATTTAATTTGTTTCTTCTGGCCATAATATTGATCCGATCTGATCCAGATTCAACACTCTGATAGAAATGGTCATTCTCTATGATTCTGCGTTTTTAGTTTTCTCGTATCTTCAAAATTGTGTACGCCGCAGACTTTCGTCCTTTGTGCGGGTGGAAAGGGGCGGGGCGAAATTTTGCAACACATTTGGAGTAGTGTGATCACACAGGAGACTGGATACAAAACTTGGTTGCTCTAGCTTAAATGGTCTCTGAGATATAGGCGCAAATGAAGACGTTCAGACGGACAGACGGACGGACAGACAGACATGGCTATATCGACTCGGCTATTGATGCTGATCAAGAATATATGTACTTTATGGGGTCGGAAACGCTTCCTTCTGGGCGTTACACACAACCGTTATCCCCACAAATCTAATATACCCCTTACTCTTCGAGTACCGGGTATAATAACTAAATAAAAATAACTAAATATTTTTTCTACTTTTGCTCATTTTTCAAAGTCAAACTTTCGGGAAAAAATACCGCAAAAAATTATGAAACTTGAATTTGAAAGTTTAATATCTTCCAGACATTGAGCTGCAGCTACAAAATGTCTGGGTCGAATTTATAGCTGAATTTGTCAGCTTTTCGAAACTGCAAAACTAGTTATAAGAAACTTAAATTATGTAAAAAAAGAAGCACTACCTTTGAAGAAAAATACCAAATTTTTGAAAATTCCTAAAAAAAACTAAACCATAAAAAAAACATAATTTTTTAAAAAAGTTTAAATCTCCAAATCTTTTAGAAAAAGTCATTTTTGGCGACAGCGACATTAAAAAAGTGTTTGTTGAATAGTGTTATGCATTCACATTATATTTGTTTATTGTTCTTTTAATCCCGAATATATTAAACGGAGCATAAAAAAAGTATAAGAAAGAAAGAAAGAAAAGAAGAATAATAGGCTTTTTAAACTTGGTGCGTTACCTATCGATATCGGAGAAGACGCAGAGAAGCAGGTTTGCCGCTTACACTACAGCGTCTTTGCGTCTTTGCGTCTTGGGAAGAGGAAGAAATATTTGTAAACTAAAGAAATAATGTCTGAAAATCAACAAAATATGTCAGAAAAAGAGCTAATTCTTTTATCTGCGGTGGCGCCAAATGAAGCGAATCTGTTGAGGTGCATGGAAGTGTCTGGGCTATCCTCAGAAAAGTTGCAATTCGTCTTGCAACTGCAACGTCCTCCTTGCGTTTGGACTCTTGTAGGTAAAGAGCAGACAATGTTCTCTCTTTTCAATAATGTATTCTTCATTGCAATAGCCACGATATGGTTCATTTTGGGAGGAAGATGTTGTGGAGAACTCCGATGCCTTCTTTAAGGAAAATTTCCGCATGGAAAGGAGTACTTTTACCATTCTGGTTAACCTGTTGCCCAATATAAATAAAAAAGACACTCCATTTCGACTGACAATCCCTCTGGAGAAGAGAATAGCCATATATCTTTATTGTCTAGGATCGTCAGCCGAATATCGTACGGTAGGGAGTTTATTTGGTGTGTCAAGGCCCATTGTCTGATATATATCGGATATTGCTGGAGTTTAGTCGTGAGGTGGTTGCTTAACTCGCTGACAAGTATCTGCCGGCAGACTTTCTCACCCAGGAGAAAATCACGGAGACGGTGAAAGGATTCGAAGACATAGGATTTCCACAATGCTTCGGCGCAATGGGCAAGTGATTTAAAAAATAGATACAATTATGCATAATATGCTGAACAATATCTCTCATAGATGGCTGCCACATCGAGGTAAAACCGAAATCTGAGGATGCTGTGGATTAGCGAAACTACAAGGGTTGGTATTCAACAGTTCTATTCGCCTTGGTTGACCATTTTTAAGATTTGTACATTCACAGTTACCGATTCACATACATAAATGTAGGATGTCCCGGCCGAGCTCATGACTCAAAAATTTTCGAGTCTTCAAGCCTAAAAAGAAAATTGGATGAGTCACGATTACTCGACGAGAATTCCAAGATTATAAACGATGTCGAAATTCCTATATTAATCTTAGGAGATTCAGCATTTCAATTTGGCAAAAATGTGGTGAAACCTGTTGAGGCTTCTCCAGAACATAAGGCCTTTAATTACAATCTGTCGAAGGTCAGACGTGTGGTGGAGAATGCTTTTGGGCAATTAAAAGCTCGGTTTCGGAGGATTGGCAAGGGTCTGGTCAACAACATCAAGAACACGACAAAAATCATTATCTGTTGCTACATACTGCACAATATGTGCTCAGTGCATGACTGCGAAGGCTCCGACAGATGGGAGACAGAAGCCGAATCCTTAGAAGTACTTGAGCAACCAGAGCATGAAGTTTGGCTGGGAAATTCTAACACACGGGCCGAAACTATAAGGCATGCCTTAGCACAGCATTTCTTAAACTCTAATTCTGTCTAAATAAACATTGTGTTGTGTACTATTTAACGAAATATTTTTTTTAATTATAAAAACAATTAAATTCTGCCGATTTTCAAATAACTCCAGAATTCTATTTTGGAAATTGGCGGAGGCTTCTGCCGCTGCCTTCATCCCCTCCAGTTTTTTCTCCTCTACCTCCAGCATTTGTTGAGCTATGTCCTCAATTTTCCGTCGTTTCGGTTGGGAACCGGGGATGGCTCTCCAAAAGAGGTATTCACCGTCGATGAATTGCTTTGATCCGCATCAAAGTCCTGGACTTCTTCAATTATACTTGAAAAGACTGAATAGAATGTATTGAATTAATTATTTATTTACAAATTTGTGTTTTATTTATTACCTGTGCTCACAACTCCGTCTACTACCATTGCCTTGGACGTCTGAAATATCATGGAGATTCTTCCAAAGTGCTCCCATGTTGATTGAGCCCCGCCTGAAGGACCCACTTTGGCTAGTTCACTCCTGAAAAATTATTTTAACAAGTAAATAGGAATTTAACCTTTGTATGAAAACTTACCTGTACTTTATTGTCAAATTGTCCATTTTAATTTTTAACCTCCACGGATGTTGGACCAATCTCTTTTAAGGCAATCGCTATTTCCTTATATATGTGGGAGTTCTTTCGAACGCCCCGAAAACCATCAATGTTTTCCTCCCACTGGTCGAGAAGGGATTGTATGGCAGCATGTGTCCACAAAAATCTTCGGTCTAGCGTAATAATTGATTTTAACTATTATTGTATGAATTATAGTATTATATGTATGTATATATTTCAGACATTTTTCGCGGCAAATTTATATTTTCTTCTACAGCTGTATTTTGTTGTTACACTAGTCGACACGACTTTTCCGCTGTCTCCAAAAATGACTTTTTCTGATAGATTTGGATGTTTAAAAATTTTGAAGAATGTTTTTTTTTTCATAGAGTAGTTTTTTTTAAAAGAATTTTTTAAAAATCTGGTATTTTTTGTCATAGGTAGTGCTTATATTTTTCACATAACTCTCGTTTCATACAACTGGTTGTACTGAACCTTGCAGTTAAAAAAAGCTGATAAATGCAGCTATAAATCCGACTCAGACACTTTGTAGCAGAAACTTAACGTCTGGCAGATCTTAAGCTTCCAAATTGAAATTTCATCATTTTTTTCGGTATTTTTTACCCAAAATTTTGACTTTGAAACTTCAGGAAAAATCGAAAAAAAAAATAAATGAATGCCTTGATTTTTGGTTTTAGATAGACACATTAATTACGCGTCGTTTAAGGTATCGCTTATAAAAATATAAAATCAAACGGCTAAGTTATAACCGTTTGACCAAAACGGCCCAAAATGACTTTTACCTGAAAAAATACCGTCCGGTACGTTTTTGGTCCAACTTCCAAAATGGGATTGGATTTTGGTTTTACCGAGTCTTAGGTATTGATATATATCGGATATATATCCTACCTGGTCATAATTCATCGAATCACCTTCGTTATCCAGTGCTTTAACAAAATTTTTTATCAGTCCTAGCTTAATGTGCAATGGTGGCAATATAATGTCTTGGACTTCCACAAGAGCGGCATTTTGTACGTTGTGGTGTCCCAAAGTATTTTCGTTCCGTTTTTCCCAGTTCTTTCTTGAGTAATGTGCTTTTCTATCCCGGCTATCCCATAGGCACAGGAAGCAACAGTATTTTGTATAACCGCCTTGTTATCCAGTTTACATGGATACTACTTTTAAGTCACACGCGACCTTCCACTGATGTTCTTTATACGAGTATTTAATATTTTCAAACAATTTAGTCATTGCCGCAGATTTCCATTGCTGCATAAAATTGTTTTGTAAATTCTTGCACTTGCTTGCCCTTCTAAACAAACTCGCTCTTCTCTTCGTTATCCATGCTCTGCGTTATCTATGTTTGCCGAGCGAAGCGAAGCTGCGCTTATCGATCGGAGCGGCAATGCTGGAAATGAGAAGGGCAAGCAAGCGCCACTCGCCGTTTACTCGCAATTTTATTTCGGCCGAACGGAGGTAAAAATCATTATGCCCACATAAAATTTGGTGACCCCGACGTTATCGTCTGAATAGCGGAGTCAAATATCAAACATTCGAAATTTTTCGGCGTTTTGCGCATAGTTTGGTGCCAATACATATGTACATACATACCTACACCGTTGCTGGCTATACAGTTATTCGTCGCGGCAGTTCGGTCACTGCAGTGCATTGGGCAGTGCAGCTAGATCGATTAGCTGTAATAATTGTCGGGTGCTGGAAAATTTGGAATCGGCTATGGTAACAAATCAGAGCCAGCAGGTCGGAGAAAACAAACCTATCACCCTTATCACCTACATTAACGACCATACAAACGCCATATGCTATTATTGCAAATCCTCCGATCGTTACATATCCCGACGTCAGGCTTTTTTAAATCTCCCTGTTTTTTCGCGATACAATGAGGCAAAGAAGACCCACTTATGTCTAAACTGCCTCAAAAAACGGCAGCGTTACAGGTCAGGGACATGTAGGTAGTGTCAGGCCAAGCATCACACACTGCTCAACATTTCACTTTAACAGATATTTATGTATATTTATCCTCACCAAGGCTTAGGTATAAGGAATAAAAGTAACTGTCCAAAACATTTGCACCCCAAATGAATATGAAGAGGTAGGGTATATATCCGAGATATATCCATACCTAATACACGGTAAAACAAACATTACAGGTCCTTTTTGTTTCCTGCAATCCCATTTTGGAAGTTGGACCAGCAACGGACCGGACGGTATTTTTCAGGTAAAAGTCGTTTTGAGTCGTTTTGGTCAAACGACTGCAACTTGGACGTTTATCCATCGATGTTTACAAACGATACCTTAAACGACGCCTATTTAATGTGTCTATCTGAAACCAAAAATTAAAACGAGGGGGAACGTTGTGAGCCGCGGCAAAGGCCGCGGCTCTACCTTATACCCGGTACTCAGTCAGTATATACATACATATGTACATACATATATGAGCTTGCGATTTATGCAATTTCTTATATGTTCGCAAAAGGGACAAATTAAAAAAATGGGCAAAAAATAATATTTCAAAAAATGAAGTACATTTTTGGAATATTATACATGTTTCCGATTTTGTTTGCATATGATTTTTACATCTGCTTCTAAATTTCTACTTGACATGTATAACTACATATGTATTTGAGACGTACAAGTGTTTAGGACAGAGAGAGAGAGGGCATGAGTCAGCGCTTGGCAGGCGTTGCGTAGCCACTGAAATTTAATTTGTTTCTTCTGGCCATAATATTGATCCGATCTGATCCAGATTCAACACTCTGATAGAAATGGTCATTCTCTATGATTCTGCGTTTTTAGTTTTCTCGTATCTTCAAAATTGTGTACGCCACAGACTTTCGTCCTTTGTGCGGGTGGAAAGAGGCGGGGCGAAATTTTGCAACACATTTGGAGTAGTGTGATCACACAGGAGACTGGATACAAAACTTGGTTGCTCTAACTTAAATGGTCTCTGAGATATAGGCGCAAATGAAGACGTTCAGACGGACAGACGGACGGACAGACAGACATGGCTATATCGACTCGGCTATTGATGCTGATCAAGAATATATGTACTTTATGGGGTCGAAAACGCTTCCTTCTGGGCGTTACACACAACCGTTATCCCCACAAATCTAATATACCCCTTACTCTTCGAGTACCGGGTATAATAACTAAATAAAAATAACTAAATATTTTTTCTACTTTTGCTGATTTTTCAAAGTCAAACTTTCGGGAAAAAATACCGCAAAAAATTATGAAACTTGAATTTGAAAGTTTAATATCTTCCAGACATTGAGCTGCAGCTACAAAATGTCTGGGTCGAATTTATAGCTGAATTTGTCAGCTTTTCGAAACTGCAAAACTAGTTATAAGAAACTTAAATTATGTAAAAAAAGAAGCACTACCTTTGAAGAAAAATACCAAATTTTTGAAAATTTCTAAAAAAAACTAAACCATAAAAAAAACATAATTTTTTAAAAAAGTTTAAATCTCCAAATCTTTTAGAAAAAGTCATTTTTGGCGACAGCGACATTAAAAAAGTGTTTGTTGAATAGTGTTATGCATTCACATTATATTTGTTTATTGTTCTTTTAATCCCGAATATATTAAACGGAGCATAAAAAAAGTATAAGAAAGAAAGAAAGAAAAGAAGAATAATAGGCTTTTTAAACTTGGTGCGTTACCTATCGATATCGGAGAAGACGCAGAGAAGCAGGTTTGCCGCTTACACTACAGCGTCTTTGCGTCTTTGCGTCTTGGGAAGAGGAAGAAATATTTGTAAACTAAAGAAATAATGTCTGAAAATCAACAAAATATGTCAGAAAAAGAGCTAATTCTTTTATCTGCGGTGGCGCCAAATGAAGCGAATCTGTTGAGGTGCATGGAAGTGTCTGGGCTATCCTCAGAAAAGTTGCAATTCGTCTTGCAACTGCAACGTCCTCCTTGCGTTTGGACTCTTGTAGGTAAAGAGCAGACAATGTTCTCTCTTTTCAATAATGTATTCTTCATTGCAATAGCCACGATATGGTTCATTTTGGGAGGAAGATGTTGTGGAGAACTCCGATGCCTTCTTTAAGGAAAATTTCCGCATGGAAAGGAGTACTTTTACCATTCTGGTTAACCTGTTGCCCAATATAAATAAAAAAGACACTCCATTTCGACTGACAATCCCTCTGGAGAAGAGAATAGCCATATATCTTTATTGTCTAGGATCGTCAGCCGAATATCGTACGGTAGGGAGTTTATTTGGTGTGTCAAGGCCCATTGTCTGATATATATCGGATATTGCTGGAGTTTAGTCGTGAGGTGGTTGCTTAACTCGCTGACAAGTATCTGCCGGCAGACTTTCTCACCCAGGAGAAAATCACGGAGACGGTGAAAGGATTCGAAGACATAGGATTTCCACAATGCTTCGGCGCAATGGGCAAGTGATTTAAAAAATAGATACAATTATGCATAATATGCTGAACAATATCTCTCATAGATGGCTGCCACATCGAGGTAAAACCGAAATCTGAGGATGCTGTGGATTAGCGAAACTACAAGGGTTGGTATTCAACAGTTCTATTCGCCTTGGTTGACCATTTTTAAGATTTGTACATTCACAGTTACCGATTCACATACATAAATGTAGGATGTCCCGGCCGAGCTCATGACTCAAAAATTTTCGAGTCTTCAAGCCTAAAAAGAAAATTGGATGAGTCACGATTACTCGACGAGAATTCCAAGATTATAAACGATGTCGAAATTCCTATATTAATCTTAGGAGATTCAGCATTTCAATTTGGCAAAAATGTGGTGAAACCTGTTGAGGCTTCTCCAGAACATAAGGCCTTTAATTACAATCTGTCGAAGGTCAGACGTGTGGTGGAGAATGCTTTTGGGCAATTAAAAGCTCGGTTTCGGAGGATTGGCAAGGGTCTGGTCAACAACATCAAGAACACGACAAAAATCATTATCTGTTGCTACATACTGCACAATATGTGCTCAGTGCATGACTGCGAAGGCTCCGACAGATGGGAGACAGAAGCCGAATCCTTAGAAGTACTTGAGCAACCAGAGCATGAAGTTTGGCTGGGAAATTCTAACACACGGGCCGAAACTATAAGGCATGCCTTAGCACAGCATTTCTTAAACTCTAATTCTGTCTAAATAAACATTGTGTTGTGTACTATTTAACGAAATATTTTTTTTAATTATAAAAACAATTAAATTCTGCCGATTTTCAAATAACTCCAGAATTCTATTTTGGAAATTGGCGGAGGCTTCTGCCGCTGCCTTCATCCCCTCCAGTTTTTTCTCCTCTACCTCCAGCATTTGTTGAGCTATGTCCTCAATTTTCCGTCGTTTCGGTTGGGAACCGGGGATGGCTCTCCAAAAGAGGTATTCACCGTCGATGAATTGCTTTGATCCGCATCAAAGTCCTGGACTTCTTCAATTATACTTGAAAAGACTGAATAGAATGTATTGAATTAATTATTTATTTACAAATTTGTGTTTTATTTATTACCTGTGCTCACAACTCCGTCTACTACCATTGCCTTGGACGTCTGAAATATCATGGAGATTCTTCCAAAGTGCTCCCATGTTGATTGAGCCCCGCCTGAAGGACCCACTTTGGCTAGTTCACTCCTGAAAAATTATTTTAACAAGTAAATAGGAATTTAACCTTTGTATGAAAACTTACCTGTACTTTATTGTCAAATTGTCCATTTTAATTTTTAACCTCCACGGATGTTGGACCAATCTCTTTTAAGGCAATCGCTATTTCCTTATATATGTGGGAGTTCTTTCGAACGCCCCGAAAACCATCAATGTTTTCCTCCCACTGGTCGAGAAGGGATTGTATGGCAGCATGTGTCCACAAAAATCTTCGGTCTAGCGTAATAATTGATTTTAACTATTATTGTATGAATTATAGTATTATATGTATGTATATATTTCAGACATTTTTCGCGGCAAATTTATATTTTCTTCTACAGCTGTATTTTGTTGTTACACTAGTCGACACGACTTTTCCGCTGTCTCCAAAAATGACTTTTTCTGATAGATTTGGATGTTTAAAAATTTTGAAGAATGTTTTTTTTTTTCATAGAGTAGTTTTTTTTAAAAGAATTTTTTAAAAATCTGGTATTTTTTGTCATAGGTAGTGCTTATATTTTTCACATAACTCTCGTTTCATACAACTGGTTGTACTGAACCTTGCAGTTAAAAAAAGCTGATAAATGCAGCTATAAATCCGACTCAGACACTTTGTAGCAGAAACTTAACGTCTGGCAGATCTTAAGCTTCCAAATTGAAATTTCATCATTTTTTTCGGTATTTTTTACCCAAAATTTTGACTTTGAAACTTCAGGAAAAATCGAAAAAAAAATAAATGAATGCCTTGATTTTTGGTTTTAGATAGACACATTAATTACGCGTCGTTTAAGGTATCGCTTATAAAAATATAAAATCAAACGGCTAAGTTATAACCGTTTGACCAAAACGGCCCAAAATGACTTTTACCTGAAAAAATACCGTCCGGTACGTTTTTGGTCCAACTTCCAAAATGGGATTGGATTTTGGTTTTACCGAGTCTTAGGTATTGATATATATCGGATATATATCCTACCTGGTCATATTTATTTGGGGTGTAAGTCTTGTGGACAGTTTTATTCCTTATTCCTTATACCTAAGCCTTGGTGAGGATAAATATACATAAATACCTGTTAGGGTCAAATGTTGACCTTTTTCCTTCACAGGTGCTGGTCCCGCAGATATTTTACATTTTTTTTTAGAAAACAATTTCAATTTGAAACTCCAATGCTATGGAGAAAACCAAAAAATCACAGCACTGAATGTTTCTTTTGTTTATTCGAAAAAAAGGGTTTGGGGTAGGTGAGAGATATAAATACCCACAAGAGTCTCGTCAAGGCTTTACGCTTCCTGCTCCTCCTTTGAAGGAAATATCGCCATTAAAACGCAAAAAAGAGGAGATGTCTTCTTCGTCGTATGGAACAACGGATTCAAGTAATGACCAATCAGGAGAATATAAATTTTGCAAGCCATTATCACAGGAACAATTGAACGATTTGGTGAGGATCCTGGAACTTCCTAAAAGTAAAGCTCAGATTCTTGGATCTATTTTAAAGGATGCCCGTTTATTGAAGGAAGATGTCAAAATAACTCATTTCCGGACGCGTCACTTGGTTCACGCACAGTTTTATATGACGAAGGATGACATGTGCGTTTGTCACGACATTTTCGGCCTCTTCAGGGAACTGGGTGAAGATTACGACCCAAACGATTGGAGGTTATTTGTTGACAACAGTAAAGAAAGTTTAAAGGCTGTTTTGCTACACAATGGAAATCAAAAGCCGTCTATTCCCATTGCCCATGCTGTTAATATGAAAGAGTCCTATCAAACAATGTTAACTGGATTGCAATGCGGTTATGCAAAATACTGTTGCTTCCTGTGCCTATGGGATAGCCGAGATAGAAAAGAGCATTACACAAGAAAGAACTGGGAAAAACGGAACGAAAATACTTTGGGACATCACAACGTACAAAATGTAGCTCTTGTGAAAGTCCAAGACAATTTATTACCACCATTGCACATTAAGCTAGGACTGATAAAAAATTTTGCTAAAGCACTGGATTACGAAGGTGAATCGATCGAATGAATCGAAGTTTCTGCTACAAAGTGTCTGAGTCGGATTTATAGCTGCATTTATCAGCATTTTTTAACTGCAAAGTTCAATACAACCAGTTGTATGAAACGAGAGTTATGTGAAAAACAGAAGCACTACCTATGACAAAAAATACCAGATTTTTTAAAAATTCTGAAAAAAAAACTACTCCATGAAAAAAAAACCATAATTCTTAAAAAAATGTTAAATCTCCCAATCTATTAGAAAAAGTCATTTTTGGAGACAGCGGAAAAAAAAGTTGAAATTAGTCGAGTATTGTTATTAGTGGTGATAGTTCCACTGATTAGGCAGAAAAGTATGAAAATTGCTGTTATGCGCACAGAAATACCACAGAAATACCAAAACGCAGTTGCGTCGGAAAACGACGCAACTTTTTGCCACCACTAGGGCCCTATGCTAGGTTAGGTTAGGTTAAGGCGGCTGTCAAGCTCCACAGGAGCCAGTCATACTTGGGCCGGTTTCGGCCCGTTGTAATGCCGCGGGAGGTGTTCCCCTTAAGCCATCTCATGAGACCCGAACATATCAGCAGTTATCCCATCCTGACGCTCTTACGAAGTTTGCAATCTTTTTGGGACAGATTTTGGACATTTCTGAAATGTCTGAGACATAGGGCATGCCAAGGTATTGTAGCCTTCTCCTGCTGAGAGTCGGACAGGAGCAGAACAGGTGTTCCACCGTTTCCTCCTCCTCCTCGTCTCTACAGCTACGGCAGAAATCATTGTATGGGGCTCCCAACCTGTTGGCATGAGAGCCTATCAGCCAGTGCCCCGTGAGGGAGCGGATGACAACGCTGCACCTTTTTCTGCCGAGCTTACAAAGCTCTAGTGTGCGTTTCCTGTCAATGGTAGGCCATGTTTGCCTGGATATGCGACATAGTGGTGCTGACCGCCACGCATTGTCTGCTCGTCGCTTATATAGCTCTTTTATGATAAGCCTACAGGGTGCCATTGGCATGCAAATATCCTCCTTCTCTTGGAGAAGGGGTATTGTGGTACCAGATCTGGCCAGCTCGTCTGCCTTGCAGTTGCCCTCAATATCCCGGTGACCGGGGACCCAAATAAGGCCTGATGGCAAATTGTTGGGCCATCTCGTGAAGAGATTTGCGGCAATTTGCCACTATGGCCGAGTTCAAGGAAATCGCATGAAGCGATTTGATCGCGGCTTGGCTGTCGCTGTAAATGTTTACAGTTGTTGTTGCCGTTGAGGCTGTTTGCAGGAGCTTCAGTGCTTCCATGATCGCAATGACTTCCGCTTGGAACACACTGCAGTGATCTGGGAGCCTAAAGGAGTGACTGATTTCGAGTTGTTCGGAGTAAATCCCTCCTCCAACTTTGTTATCCAACTTCGAGCCATCTGTAAAGATGCTTATGGCCGTGTCCTGGCCTGGTGGTCCCTCAAGCCACTCGTCTCTGCTGGGGATGATTACATTGAAGGGGGTACCAGTGTGTTCCCTTGGAACACAGTAGTCCGTCTTCGTAGGGATGGTACTACTGATGAGTATAGATGAGTGACCCCTGGTAAGTGACGTCCATTGTCCGGAGTCTCTCAGACTGCCCTCTCTTTTCCCTCAAGTTCGAGGCTTTAGAGATTTAGGATTGCGTTTAGTGCATCGTTCGGGGTGGTGCGTAATGCTCCACTAATGCATAAAGCTGCGGTTCGCTGAACCTTGCCAAGTTGTTTGGTTTTCGATCCTTTTGATAAGGTCGGCCACCAAACTGTAACTCCATAGAGTAAGATTGGTCTTACTATTGCTTGGTATATCCATTGGACTACGCTTGGGTTCATGCCCCACTTCAAGCCAATAGCTTTTTTACAGGAGTATAGGGCTATCGTAGCCTTCTTTACTCTGTCCTTTACGTTAAGGTTCCAGTTCAGCTTCTTATCAATTACCAACCCTAGGTAACTAGCGCTGTCGCTGAAGGATAGCCTGCATCCAATTAGTATATGGGGGTTGAGGGGCGGAACCTTGTACTTGTTTGTGAATAGCACGAGTTCCGTTTTTGTGGGGTTTACTCCCAATCCTCGCGATTTTGTCCATTCTGACAGTCTCGCGAGCTTAGTGCTGATAAGGTCACACAGTGTTTGAGGGTATTTCCCCGAGAAACTGATTGCAACGTCATCCGCGTATGCCACTATTTTACAGCCCCCCTCCTCCAGATCACATAGAATCTTGTTGACTGCCATGTTCCACAGAAGGGGAGACAGGACACCACCTTGCGGAGTGCCTCTGTTGACATACCTAGATTGCGTGGACGATCCCATCGATGATGTCACCGTCCTGCATCTGAGCAATTGATCGATGAGCAGCACCAAGTGACCGTCCACACCCAGGTCAGTCAGTGCTTCCGTAATGGCACTTGGGACGACGTTGTTAAAGGCTCCTTCGATATCGAGGAAGGCTATAAGAGAGAATTCCTTGAGGTGTAAGGATTTCTCTACAATTGAGACTACTTCGTGGAGCGCAGTTTCCGTGGATCTTCCTTTCCGGTAGGCATGTTATGCTCCTGACAGCATTTGAGGACTAATAATTGTCCTCAGATGTAGTCCGACTAGTCTCTCGAAAGTTTTGAGAAGAAAGGACGATAGGCTGATTGGTCTAAAGTCCTTTGGAGTCGAGTGCGAGGCCTTTCCCGCTTTGGGGATAAAGACTATTTTCGCCTTGAGCCATTCTTGTGGTATGGTCCCCACAGCCAGTATCTTCCTGAAGATACATTGTAGCCAATTTATGGCTGGGTCTCCGGCCTTTTGCAGTTGGGCCGGAATGACCTCGTCAGGACCTGGCGATTTGAATGGGTCAAAGCTGTTTACCGCCCAGCTTATTTTCCGTTTCGTAAAAATATGGTCCATCGTGGCTGTTTGGCCTCCCCTTTGGGTTAGCGCCGGCTTGATGGTTGTGCACCCAGGGAAGTGGGTTTCAAGCAGTACGTGGAGCGACTCCTCACTGGAGTTGGTCCACGTACCGTCGTTCCTTTTAAGATACCCTACCGAGGGGGTGGTTTTTGAGAGGAGCTTGCGCAGCCTAGCGGCTTCTGACTTCTTCTCTATTTCTGAGCAGAATTTTTGCCAAGAGGCCCTTTTTGCTCTTCGTGTTTCTTTTTTGTATTGGGCGAGACTGACTTTGTAGTCTGCCCAATGTACCTCCTCGTTAGCGCTTTTAGCTCTGTTGAAGCTGGTCCTACAGCTCTTACGTAGGATGTCGATTTGTTTCGACCACCAGGGGGGTTTCTTTTTACCCCTTGTCTTATGTGGCAGGCGAGCCGCCGTGAAACCCTTATTACATGCATCCGTGAACCTGTACACTATACGATCTAAGTTGTCTTGAGTGTCTGGGCTCATTGGTGCCTTGTTGGGGAGTATTTCCTCCAAAACCGAGCTATATTTAACCCAGTTGGTTTTCCTGGGGTTAGTGTAGTCGGTGGGTTTGGGGCTCTCGAAGGATAAAATCGTTTCGATGTACCTGTGGTCGGAGAAGGAGTGGTCCTCTAGGACTCTGCATCTTTCCACTTTGTCTGACAGATTGTGAGACACTAGAGTGAGGTCAATAACCTCCTGTCGGTTTTTTATAATAAATGTGGGGTCGTTGCCCCACATATGGTTAGGTTCGAGTTCAGGATAAAGCTGAAAAGTGACTCACCCCTTATATTTGTGTCCGTGCTCCCCCATTGGGTGTGGTGGCATTGGCATCGCAGCCTATTAGTAGGCTTGTGTTGGACCTCTCGCTGTCGCTGGTGAGCGTGCAGACGAGGTCATTGGGAGGTTCGCTCTCCTCATGGGCCATGTAGGACGACATCAGCCTCAGATGTGTCCTCTTTAGCTCTAGGCTTACCGTTGTATTGTCGCCATTGCTGAAGTTATGGAGCAGAAAGATATTAAGGTGCTTTCTTGCGAGAATGCAGGTACGAATTTTACCTTCGGTTTGGGGTACAATGAGCTTGTACTCCCTCGTCGCTAACCCACAGACCTTGGCTCCGACTATCCAAGGCTCCTGGATTAGGACAACGTCGACTCCGCTTGCATCCAAGCGGAGTATGAGTGCAGCGGATGCTGCTTTACAATGGTGGAGATTTATCTGAAGGAGTCTCAGAGACATCTTCATGGATCTCCACCACTGTAGTGTCGGCGTCCGAGTCGTTGGATATTTCATCTCGACACATCGCCTCAAAGTCACGCATTAACTCTGCGTCGGAGGAGTAGCCTTCCTTCGGCTCCAGCTCGTTGTCGGGTGCCTCGATCTCCGAGGCCACATCCTGCGCGACTGGTTTGTCGACAGGATGAGCCTCGGCCGTGGCAGCGTCCGACTTATACACCTTTATGGTGGCCGAGCTGAAGCCAAAGTTCAGCTCTCCTTTAGCTGCCTCTATTGGGGCCAGCGATTCCTTGTTAAGGATGATGACGGGCTGGTTTGTCGGCCCCTTTGACTCCTCAACCTTGACCACCTTCCAGTCATGAGTTGGAAGTGTCGGATTGCACCTCTGCAACATCTTGAGGATTCGCTCAGGCTCCTTAAAGGTAGCCGGCACCCATAGTCTTGCCCTCGGTCTACTGGGCACCTCGCTCCAGTCTACCGCGACGAGCTTCGCCCCGGCGTAGACCTCTCCGATCTGCGCCACCGCTGCTTTATATAGCTTTACGGAGCGCTCGTCATCGCAGGCAACAACTTTGATGCTGCCCTGGAACCACCCCATGTCTTTGCAGACTGGAGGTGGCCCTGGGTCCTTTTCGAGCAACTCGAAGCAGCGGTCGGCAAGTGCCGCCTCCACCCACTTCCATTTGCTCCTCGGGATCTTTCCCTCCGCGCTGCCTTTGTCGAGGACGCCAATTAGCGTCCTCTCCTTGGCAATCTGCGCGAAGGAGATATTGGCCACCACCCTCGACCTTTTCGCGACCGGGCCGGGTGTTTCTTGCCACCGTTGTCTCTTTGGTTGAGAGACCATTGCGAAGTTTGGGAGCACCGATGTGGCCCACTCCACCTTCTTGAGCCAGTCTGCTGAAGGACTGACCTCTGTGTTGGCATTTTGCCAACGGAGTATGTGCCCTGCACTCCTCCTTTCGGCATACGTGTTCTTTCTGGCTTGGGCGCTGGTTGAAGGCAAATTGTCACCCTCCACCTTACCAGAAGGTCGGGCAGCCGCAATATTGCTTAGCTGCCTTTCCACGGTGTCGGTGTTGGGAGCTGGTCCTGATCATTAGAACAGGGAGCTGCCAAGTCCCTGAGCTCTCCATTCGAGACTGGGCTAGTTTTTAGACCGGGCCCCCAGCCAGGCTGACTCTCGGCACGGGTCGAATGACACCTTAGCCCAGCCCGGTGTGAGATGAGTGTGGGGGATGGGATGTGGGTAGGTAGTGTGTGGGGGGAAGGGGGAGTGTGTGAGCTACTTATACGAGGCGGCACCACAAGCGCATCGTCAGTGTTTCTGCTTCGCGAACACCCGCTGGCTGTCCGGGACTGATTATTTTCGGTGGTCTCCCTAAAGAGAGCCGATTATTCGCAGCTATCCTACCTTTTTTAGGGGTAGGCCTTTCGCTATCCGCAACCTGTGAATCGTCCGGTAGCCTCAGCAAGGCCCCCTCTGAGCCACCTCACGCGCTCATCAGACCAGAAGGCCCTATGCTTAACCTATGTAAAAAAAAACTACGTTTCTGGGAAGACGCAAAGAATCAAGACGCAGCCTCAGAGTAAACGGCACCTAAATAAACATAATGTGAAAGCGGTGATTCATTGAACACAGTTTTATCACAATTTCACAAATTTAGTATTATATGGCATATTAGCATATTATTTATATACGACGCGCACAATACATATTTTTATTAAAACACTGAACTTAACTGATAATACTAGGTAATCAATAGTATTATGAATATTGTTCGGGCCAGCCGCTAATTAACAGGCCTAACTTAAAACTATACATACAATACAATACTATACAATATTCAATGCACTGTAAATTGGATCTTCTCATTGGTGCCAGCATTTTCTATGATCTCCTCTGCGTAGGGCAAATCAAACTCATCGATGGTCTGCCTCTTCTGCAGACCCGGCTTGGGTGGATCGTATCCGGTGGTGGACAAAGGGTAGCACGCTCGGCGCTCTTGGCAACGCACAATTCTCCAGATTCGGAAGCTAGCATGGATGCAAGGTTGGACAAAACTCTTCGTATGTTTTGGGAGGTCGAGACTTGTGCGGACGCCGTTTTGAATACCAAGGAAGAATTAGATTGTGAAGCACATTTCGTAGACCACTTCTCACGTTTGCCATCAGGGGAGTATTCAGTTCATCTCCCGTTAAAGGATAATGGCGATCGATTAGGGGAATATTACACTCAGGCGCATCGTCGATTCATCAATTTGGAGCGAAAGTTTGATCGTGATACTACACTCAAGTAGCGGTACTCTGCCTTTATGAGGGAGTATATTGAGTTGAAGCATATGTCCCCAGTCAACCTTGATTCTCGTAGTCTCTGCAAATATTTATTGCCTCATCACTGTGTCTTGAACTAGTACGACGACAAAGCTTCGTGTCGTTTTCGATGGTTCGGCAGCTACATCAACAGGATGTTCCCTAAATATTGCGATGATGGCAGGCCCTGTTATTCAGCCTGCATTGTTCAGCATATATCCAGTCGCTCTCACTGGGGACATTTGTAAAATGTACCGCTGCGTGCGAGTGTCTTCACCTGACAATTACTTTCAGTGCATTCTATGGCGAGATTCTGTCCAGTCCGAAGTTCAGGTCTACACATTAGACACCTTCACATATGGCACTAGAGCTGCATCGTTTTTAGCAGTTCGCGCAATGCACCAGCTGGCCATTGGAGAGGGTGAAACCTACAATCTTGGCTCAGCTGCTCTGCAGCAGGATTTTTCCGTGGATGATCTCATCTCGGGCGGCAGCTCTGTCGCTGAGGTCATGGAAAAGATGCATCAAACCTCCACCATACTGTCTTGCGGTAATTTTAAGCTCAGGAAATGGTGCTCTAGCCATCAGGAAGTACTTGAAGGAACGCCTGAAGAGGACAGAGAGAAATACTTAAGGTTTCATGATGGAAGGGACATAACGAAAACTCTTGGCTTAGCATGGGACCCTGCATCAGATCAGCTGCTTTTTGCCTTGTCCGCGCTGGACACAAATTCGAAGCCCTCCAAGCGATCGGTTTTGTCTACGATTGCTCGTTTCTACGACCCTCTTGGATTGATAAATCCCGTTATTGTCAGGTGCAAAATCTTCTTTCAGCAGCTTATGAGAGAAAATTTGGATTGGGATGAAAGCCTACCCTCAGCGTTGCATTCATCTTGGATGAACTTAAGAAACAGTTTGTCAATTATCACGCGGATATTATTTCCTCGCGTGGTTCATCCTTCTGCTACGGTAATCGAACTTCACGGATTTTGTGACGCCAACATAGAAGAATATGGCGCTTGCATATATGTATGTGGTGTCTCGAGTGGCGCCACTAAAAACCTTATCGATTCCCAAGCTGGAATTAGGTGGAGCCCATTTGCTTGCGAAAATCATGAATAATTTGAAGAATATTGGAATTTTTACAGGTCAGTTTTACTGCTGGTCAGATTCATCAGCAGCATTATCTTGGATACGGGATGAGCCAGCCAAATTTCAAGTCTTCGTGGCAAATCGAGTGGCAGTAATTCAGGAGTTGACGGCAGGCATGGAGTGGCGCTATGTCCCCACATCATTAAATCCTGCTGACGTTCTCTCTAGAGGCTCGCTTCCCCACCAACTTATCCAGTCGGTGCTGTGGTTTCACGCCTCATCATTTTTGGTCGGCTCCAAGGAAGAGTGGCCTGTACCTCCTGTTCCTGAAGCAGCAACGGCAGAGCTTCGCAAGCGTGTATTGCTGATCGCGTCCCCACATGCCGATCTCACGTCAGAAAATTCATTTTTCGGCATGCAGCGCACATTCGCCTACATGCATAAATTTGTACATCGGCTTCGGCATTCTGGACTCACCGTTTCGGATATTCGGCAAGGAACGCATCTTCTGATCCGGCATATTCAACTGGCTATTTTGTATATGGATATAAGAGAGATTCAACGCAATGGTCAAGGCCAAGCACAGTCAGGAAATCCAGTTCAATCAGCTCACTCTCTCCGTTTATCGATCAGTATGGATTACTAAGAGTTGGAGGTCGTCTTGGAAACTCATCTCTGGGATTTAATTCTCAGCACCCTCTTATTCTGCCAAAGGGACATCCCATAACTTGTGCGCTGATAAGGTATTATTACGAAAGGAACCTTCATGCTGGACCTCGCGCACTACTTGCCAAAATTCGACTGGAATATTGGCCCATTGGCGGAATCAAGGCAGTATCAAAGGTAGTCAGTAAGTGTGTGAGATGCTTCAGGACTAGGCCGCGCATGGTTCAGCACATCATGGGAGATCTGCCTAAGGAGCGTTTGGAGGGAACTCGACCTTTTGAAGTCACTGGAGTGGATTACTGTGAGCCTTTTTTGTATAGATCAGAAATCCGCACGAGGCCACCCATCAAGTGCTACATCAGTGTATTCATTTGCTTCACTTCTAAGGATATACACATGGAGCTCGTAAAGGACCTGACCACCGCTTCATTTCTAGGCGCCTTAAAGCGTTTCACTTCCACGCGAGGAAAGCCAAGTCAAATTTGGTCTGACAATGCGACAAGCTTCGTTGGCGCCAAGAACGAGCTTTTGGAGCTCAAGAAACTACTTATGAGCGACTCGCAAATGAAGGAGGTCCATGAATCCTGCTTGGCGGACTCGATCGACTGGCGCTTCATCCCACCACGCTCTCCGCACTTTGGCGGATTGTGGGAAGCGGCCGTGAAGACAGCAAAGCATCACCTGTACCGCTCAGTTGGGCCTTCTGTGCTTGACTTCGACGAGCTGCGCACTCTGATCTGCCAGATTACGGCAATTGTTAATTCTCGCCCTTTGCTCTCGCTTTCAGAAAATCCTGCTGATTAAGATGTCCTGACTCCTACTCATCTGCTTTTAGGCGGTCCACACGAGGCAATCCTCGAGCCCGATCTGACGAAGCTGAACTACAATCGTCTGGATGGCTGGCAACGGGCCCATCAACTGCAGCAGATATTCTGGAGCCGCTGGCGCGAAGAGTATCTAACTCTTTTGCCGAAATGGCGGACTCCCACGTAAAATCTTTACGTAAACGATCTCGTTCTGATTAAGGACGAAAATCTTCCTCCAATGCGTTGGCCACTAGCTAGAGTGGTCGAGGTCGTTAAGGGCAAGGATGGAGTGTGCCGCGTAGCTGATCTAAAGACTGCCACAGGAACCATCAGGAGGGCCGTTACCCGGCTACAGGGGGAGTATGTTCGGGCCAGCCGCTAATTAACAGGCCTAACTTAAAACTATACATACAATACAATACTATACAATATTCAATGCACTGTAAACACCAACGTTCGGTAGCGCTGCTGCGCTCTCCTTCTGTAAAGGGCGCTCTGCAGCCGCCGCTTCGGCTCTAGCTTTGTTTAGCCGACGGCGCTAACTTTAGTAATCTGCTAACCTCTCTGCGCATTGGTTGCATTTTGGATCTCGATATACATTTATCTGGTTGTGCTAAGAGCAAGCATTCGACTTCCGGTAGCAGCCGCCAGTATACATAAGCAGCATTAAATTTGGAAACATTCGTATTATCACTTTGGATAAAATAGGTGCGAAAAAAGCTTGGCATCTCAAACAAATATGTTTAGATAAAATTCACAGCTCTTCATAAAGGTTTGCGGCACAATTTACAATTGTAACAATGTAATGCGACAGAAAATGCAAAGCGAACAAAGCAAGAGAGCTCTGCTGACGCACGCGCAAAAGAGACGAAAAGAAAAATAAAGTTAGAGCCGATCTATTGCACCACGCGCGGAAAAGAAAGAAACGGAAGGAAAATAAAGGGTTCGGTTGAGCGGGCGTCAACGCCTAGATGACATTGTTTCTTTAGGACGTTGATATGCAATGACTGCACCATCAAGTGGCCCAAGCGACACCAGCCGATGGTTGTTACGCGCGGATCGCAGGCAAGAACGCAGACCACCTCCCGCCCAACCGACCGAAGGGCGCTGCCGGATAATGCGCGACTCGTTAACCGAACCGATCACGGACATGCTGGAAAGATAGGTGTTAGACTAGTGCTCGAGGAAAAATAGAACTAACCTAACTAAAAAAGCTAAGCAATTTCTAATTACGGGAAAGATATAAGAGTATTAGTAATTTAAGACTAGGAAGGGAGTTAGTGGTAGATATAATATGGTAGAGGGAATTATAATCCGAGCATAGGACCCTAAAGGGTTCATGCAAGGAGTGATTCGATCTACAAAGCGGAAGAAACAAGGGTGTATAATTCCTAGTGCTTCTAATAGGAATCGTGAAGTTTATGCGCCTCAACAGGTCAGGGCTATCTACGTCACCCTTGATCAAGTTGTGCACAAAATTCACACCAAGCATTTTTCTACGATAAGATTGGAAGGTTTATTAAAAGCAATCTATTATGGTAAGACGGCGGTCTCACACCTGCATTCCAGCTGAGGCCGCATAGAGCAATGCAAATTCGCAAATTCATTTTTCGGCATGCAGCGCACATTCGCCTACATGCATAAATTTGTACATCGGCTTCGGCATTCTGGACTCACCGTTTCGGATATTCGGCAAGGAACGCATCTTCTGATCCGGCATATTCAACTGGCTATTTTGTATATGGATATAAGAGAGATTCAACGCAATGGTCAAGGCCAAGCACAGTCAGGATATCCAGTTCAATCAGCTCACTCTCTCCGTTTATCGATCAGTATGGATTACTAAGAGTTGGAGGTCGTCTTGGAAACTCATCTCTGGGATTTAATTCTCAGCACCCTCTTATTCTGCCAAAGGGACATCCCATAACTTGTGCGCTGATAAGGTATTATTACGAAAGGAACCTTCATGCTGGACCTCGCGCACTACTTGCCAAAATTCGACTGGAATATTGGCCCATTGGCGGAATCAAGGCAGTATCAAAGGTAGTCAGTAAGTGTGTGAGATGCTTCAGGACTAGGCCGCGCATGGTTCAGCACATCATGGGAGATCTGCCTAAGGAGCGTTTGGAGGGAACTCGACCTTTTGAAGTCACTGGAGTGGATTACTGTGAGCCTTTTTTGTATAGATCAGAAATCCGCACGAGGCCACCCATCAAGTGCTACATCAGTGTATTCATTTGCTTCACTTCTAAGGATATACACATGGAGCTCGTAAAGGACCTGACCACCGCTTCATTTCTAGGCGCCTTAAAGCGTTTCACTTCCACGCGAGGAAAGCCAAGTCAAATTTGGTCTGACAATGCGACAAGCTTCGTTGGCGCCAAGAACGAGCTTTTGGAGCTCAAGAAACTACTTATGAGCGACTCGCAAATGAAGGAGGTCCATGAATCCTGCTTGGCGGACTCGATCGACTGGCAAAAGCAATCTATAATGGTAAGACGGCAGTCTCACACCTGCATCCCAGCTGAGGCCGCATAGAGCAAAAAGTAAAAAGTTTTTCTGAACTGATTCCACATCGTCCTGGTGTACGTTGTACTGAGGGCACCATACACAAGAGCCGTATTCTAAAATGGGACGAACTTGAGAGGTGTATAAAGTCTTTGTTATATAGAGGTCGTCAAAATCCTTTGACCACCTCTTTATAAACCCAAGCACGCCCATGGCCTTATTCACCATGGTAGAAATGTGTTCTGAAAACTTTAACTTGGGGGATCTAATTGCAATTCCCTCCAGAGATCCACCACAAAGGGTGTAAGCAGCCAGAAATGCTCTCGAGCGATGAAAATTCATTACTGTACATTTCGAAGAATTATGGTTTAACAAATTTACACAACACCATGACTGAAAACTGTTGAGATCGGATTGCAACCTGGATTGAAATGAAGTTTCCTTATACTGAACACAGAGCTTAACATCATCCGCATACATGAGTACTCGAGAGTATGTTAATACAGAAGGTAGGTCATTTATAAAGGATGTAAAGAGTAAGGGGTCTAGATGGCTGCCCTGAGGTACACCCGAAGTCACCATAACTGGAAAGGACAGGGAGTTTTTGAAAAGGACTCTTTGAGACCTAGAACAGGTAGCTAGAGATCCATCTCAGGAGATTGGGCGGGAACCCTAGAAGGTCGAGCTTTTGTGCTAGGAGGGAATGGTTTTTAGAATCGAACGCTTTACTAAAATCGGTGTAAACAACATCCGTCTGTAAATTACCTTGAAAGCCTTTAACTATGAAGGAGGTAAGCTCCAATAAATTTGTAGTGGTTGATCTCCGCCTTATAAATCCATGTTGAGATGGAGATATAAGTGATCTGCATAGGTGCTGAAGGTGCGGAGTTAAAATTTTCTCAAAACACTTTAGGAATAGCGAATAAATTAGATATACCTCTGTAGTTCATTGCATCAGACTTGCTACCTTTCTTATGGAGAGGAATTATAAAGGTCTCCTTCCATATTGGGGGAAAGCATGAAAAATTTATGGACAGGTTGAATAGTTTAAGCAACGGCCTACACAGAGACTCGGCACAGTATCTGAGTACACAGCCGGGAACTCCGTCCGGACCCGTTTAGGACACCGGCTTTACTGTTCGTAAATCATGAAGCGACGAGCTTTCATTTAGCAAAGGACTGAAAATTCCGTTCGACCTCGGTAAACCGTATGGATACGGCTTACCAGAGCAAAAAGATCGGCAATTGCCTGATCATTATCTGCCGACGTATTAAGGAAGGATAGCGAGGATGGGTGTGCGGACGTTCTACGCTTACTGTTTACGAAGCTGTAGAACTGTTTGGGGTCCTTAGAAAAACGTATCCTGCATCAAGATAGGTAATTCTGATAGCATTGAGCGTTAAGAACTGAAAAGTTTGACCGAGCTAATGAGAAAGAGAAGAAGGAGAGCCAACTTCTTGAAATTTTGTATAAAGTCTTGATTTTAAGTTTTTTAGATGGGATAGCTCCTTGGTAAACCAAGGGGGTTTTCTTGATCTTATCGGACAGGAAAGTGGGACATAAGAGACAAAAAGTGAGTTCAGTGCATCATAGAAAATTGTTGTGCCTGTAGTAACATCACTGCACAAATATAAAGCGGACCAATCAAAATCCCTAATGAGGTTATTAAGCTTCGTAAACTCGGCTTTACGGAAGCAGCGGACACATTGGGGTAGTCTACCCGACTGATCCAGTACAGTTCGTCCTAGGTCGAGCGACACTTCGAAAGTAGGATTGTAGGCATCTTCAGGTATACTGAGCGGGGGGACTCGAGTTAAGAACGCTAAGGTCATTACAAAGCACAGATCAAGAAATTGACCCAAGGAATTTTTAACAGGGTTAACTTGAGACAGGTCAATCAAGCCGTCAACAAAGTCATGTCGTGACAAGGGCACTAGGCTTTTAGACTTGTTTACCAAAGACCAAAACAATTCCTGGCAAGTTGAAGTCACCAAGAACTATCATATGATCTTTGTCTAATAGCGAGAAAGAAATAGCGGTTAAGGCGGACAAATGCTGCTCGTAAATTGCGATATCCGAAGAAGGTGGAATATACGAACAAGTTATGAAAACTGAGAAAGCGGGAAGAATCAGTCTTATACACAGAAATTCCAGTTCCTGCTGGATCTGGACTGTGAAAAGTTCCGACGTGTAGTTTGAGTCCACTGTAATTGGAACCCCTCCTGCACGTCGAGAGGAACGATCCTTTCTAAAAGTTGTGTACCGACGTGCCAAAACTTCGGAACTAAGCCGGACGGCTTTAACCTGGTCGGAGTGGTCGGAGTCAGCTTGTCAGCATCGGCCGGCCGAGGGGCAGTTGGCACATGCAGATCCTGCGGAGTGACCTTTTTGCGCCTAGGAGATTATTGGTAAGATTGCTAGGATGTAGAGATATCGAGGAAACCTATAAGAAACGAGATGCACAGCCCTTATTAATTATGTCATACAGTTGCTCTTACTTGCACTATTAATTGTCCTTGAGGACCTGATCTTAACGCTACTGAACCCTGTTTCTTAAACACAATTCCTTATCTGCCTCAAAATGTCTTTGTGGACCACCCTACCTTTAATAAGAACGGTGGTCCCTAGATCTGCTTCTACCCTTTGCTCCGGGCAGAGAATGTTAGCTCCTAACCTCCTGTAAGCTTTTGCTCGGACTTGTTCTCCTACATCGAAGGTCCTATTTCGTCTGTTTGGGTTGTTTCTATTTAGTTGCTCCTGTTGGGCCTTTACCAGTTTCAACATTATCTCTTCCACAAGGTCGCAACTTGCGTGGACCACATACATAGGCGTCTTGTTTGTGACGGAGTGGATGGTTCGGTTGTATTCGATAGTCGCTAGAATGACTAGCTGGACCGTATCGTCAACCTGGCGCTGCAACTTCAAACACCTGGCGATTTCTAGCAAGGTGCTGTGGATGCGCTCTACCTGTCCGTTTTATGTGCTGTGCAACGGTGGGGCATTTGCTACATCGAATCCTATATTTGCTACATACCGAATAGTCTCAGAATTGAAGGCTGGCTCATTGTCACAATGGATGTTCTTTATGGCTGGGAAGATGTTTACCAGTTGCAAAATTGGTATTTTAATGTTTGTTATTGTGTGCGAAGCGACTTGTTGCGTTATTGCAAATTTTGAAAATTTGTCAATCGCGGTTAGGAAGTGTTTCCTGCGGTGGAGAAAATGTCGATGTGAATCAACTCGCCTACTCTTGCTGGTATCGGCGTCACCCCTAATTCTTGCTTACTAGTGTGTCTGTCATATTTAGCTTTTTGGCATTATCTGCAGTTAGATAGTATTTCTGATGCGATTTTTTCCATTTTTGGAATGTAGTACATCCTGCTCTATCTCCCCTGGTTCCCCATCGTTTGTAATGTCTGTCATTTAGGGTCTTACAATACCGAAATTAAAATTGGTAGAGTGCAATAGATGGTGTTAACGACCCAAGGCTTTACCACCTCTTTGATGGATGCCAGAAGTGTGTCCCGACTAACGAAGTCAATTTTGTGACGGGTTTTTTCAGCGAAGAGAATGTGAAGCTGCTTCGAGGGGGTGTCTGCTCACTTCGATTTTCAGTTCACAGCAATTTTCGAAAGAGATAAGAGCCCTCACCAGCAAGCAGACTTTATCAACAAAAAGCGCGATGGCCGCACTGAATCCATTTTTGGACGGTTTTGGATTGATTCGGGTTGGAGGCCGACTTCAGAATTCCGAATTGGGCTACGACGCAAGGCACCCAATCTTGCTTCCCAAGGGACATCCTGTCACCATCTCTATAATCGTCTTTTTCCACGAAAAAAGCCTGCCGTACCTCCACAAGTTGAATGAGGAAAATCTGCAGCAACTGGCCGAGGTTCATACAAACCCTACGATCGGTCCCATACTGTCTACTGTCGTAGGTGTGGTCGTGTGCGCCGTTCTAGTCGGCGTTTTCTGGTGGTTGCGACGCAGGCAGCAATTCAACAAATGCTGAAGAACCTGAGCTTGACCGAGGACGGTCAAGTCTTGAAGGGGAGCGTAGTTAAAGAGAGTTAACTGAATCTGCCACTGGATGGAGCGGACTCACTACGTGGAGTGCCGTACATGCACATATGTACAGTGGCTCACACCTTAATGTATGCAGTGCATACTTTTAACATCAAACTTGAATAGAGCCGAAATTATTTGGCGTATTGCAACAAATGTGGTACCAAACTATATCACAAGGCGGGTATTGTGCAGACTTGACTCATATACAAGTGTCTCCATGTGATGACTCTAATAGTTTTAATTTTATTAATGTTTGAAGTTAAAAGTTTGCACTGCATAGTTTAAGCTGTGAGGCACCTTATGTACCTATCTAAATCGATCGCCTTTTATTTAAATTTTCTATATTTCGAACTAAAGCAGGTGGCTACAGCTACAGTGGCAGCACATTACGTCCAATTCTGCTTTGAATTAGTCCATACAATTTCAGCATATTTAAAAAAATTCAGTGGAACCTTCACAAGTCGTACCACAACCTCCATAATTGCAAAACTTATGGAGATATAGGAAATTCAATTACTGTATAAAATACGATAAAATGTTTGTCCAAAACGGGAAGCACCATATTGATATTACCCATGATTTCTTCGGCAAATCTTCTTAAAATTTAACATCGATTAGGATTTTTACACGCGGTTGAGAAAAACTTGATCCCCTCCAATGTACATGATTCATAAAAATATGTTATTTTTCTTAATATTGCTTTTTTATGTAAAATAATATTTCTCAAAGATAGGATACATATATATTGGACTATCCCGAAACTCGTTCAGACTTTAGTCCATCCGAGAAATTTTAGCATAACATTAACGTTCACTGATAAAAGCATAAAATAAACGAAAAGTGTGGCAAAACGAATCAGAAATCTAATAGATTAATTAATTCGACTTTATAAAGTCAACGAAAATGCCCCTTTTTTCACTGTTCACATTGACTTTTTCTGATAGATTTGGATTTTTAAATTTGATTTGAACCGCGGCTCACAACGTTCCCCCTCTTTGATTACACTACTCGACAAAATTCAACTTTTTTTCCGCTGTCGCCCAAAATTACTTTTTCTGATAGATTTGGAGATTTACAATTTTTTAAAGAATTATGTTTTTTTTTTCCAGGTTTATTTTTTTTTACGAATTTTTAAAACTTTGGTAGTTTTCTTCAGAGATAGTGCTTCTATTTTTCACATAACTTAAGTTTCCTATAACTAGTTGTATTTAGCCGTTTGACCAAAACTTCATATGCCGTTTGGCACTATCCCAAATGCCATTTTTGGTATTTTTTTAGGAAAAAATGGTTATACGTCGGCTAACGGAATTTATCGGCAAAATTCGGCAAATGAAAGCTTGTTCAAACGGTTATAACTTAGCCGTTTATTTGTATATTCTTATAAGCGTTACCTTAAACGACGCCTAATTAATGTGTCTATCTAAAACCAAAAATCAAGGCATTCAAATATTTTTTTCTATCGTCTTCGTCGACTTTTCCTGAGCTTGTAATTTCAAAATTTCGGGGAAAAAATACCGACAAAAATTATGAAATTTCAATTTGGAAGCCTTATATCTTCCAGACGTTAAGTTGCAGCTACAAAGTGTCTGAGTCGGATTTATAGCATTTGTCAGCTTTTCAAAACTGCAAAGTTAAATACAACTAGTTAAAAGGAAACCTAAGTTATGTGAAAAATAGAAGCACTATCTCTAAAGAAAAATACCAAAGTTTTAAAAAATTCTTAAAAAAAAAAACTAAACATGGAAAAAAAAACCATAATTCTTAAAAAAAATTGTATATCTCCAAATCTATCAGAAAAAGTCATTTTGGGCTTCAGCGGAAAAGTCGTGTCGACTAGTGTAATAGCCCAAACAATCAATAATTATGACAAGTGCCAAACAATGAAGTATGACAGGAATCCCCAAAAGATTAAATACAGTGTTACCCCCGGGAAAACTAATGAAGATAGTACACACAGATTTATATTTCGAAAATAAGAAATACGTACCAACGGGCATTGACAAGTCTCCAGATACGCGTGGGGATATACTATTCCAGCAAGGGATAGTATAAATGTGGTCAGGTCGCTGGAAAGCTTTATGACACTATTCGGGATTCCGAGAAAGATAGTTTGCGATCAGGGAGTAGAGTTTTCATCAAATGTGTTCAAGGACAACTTTAAGCAGTATGAGGTAGTGTTGCATATGACTTCCTTTCAAGAGTCAAATAGCGCAACGGTCGAGAGATTACCCCCGACAATAACCGAAATATTTAGAATAATAAAGGAACAGAAGAAAGAAAAGAAGATAGAAGCAAAACATGAAGATATATTAGCGGAAGCGTTTGTAACTTATAATAATGCAGTGCATTCGGCAGCAAAGCTCACTCCTCATGAACTGTTCACAGGAAGAACGCACTTTTTCATGAGTAACGTGTCATTTAACAATGAGCAGAAAATTAATGCGTTTCAAGCAGATATTTATCCGAAGGTAAAATAAAGAGTAGAGAGAGAAAAGACCCGGTTATGGTAGAACCAAATGATACAATTTTTAGGAAAGTAAATAGAAGAGACAAAACACAAGATAGAAACAGACAACAATTTAACAGTAACGACAACAAAACCACAAAAAATCCACAAAGAGAAAATTAGAAAATTGACCAAAAGTAACGAACAATGATAATTTCAGATGGGTCGCGATGGCGGAGACGGAGAAAACGTTTGAAATCAGAGAGATAAAAAGTGATGAACCAATCGCTCAGATAACGTTGGGACCACCCAGGATAATACAAACATACAAAACGTTTGCACACATAGTTCGATTAGATGAATATAAAGAGAGCGTCGAACACTTGGAGCAGATGCTCAGAGAGATTCAAGAGAACAGTGAGACCAAGGATTTGGTTAGGTCACTCCAACGGAAGCTAAACATAGTAAGAGGAAAGATAGAAATGAAAAGCCCCAAGCAGAGGAACAGGAGAGGGCTAGTTAATGGACTAGAATCGGTCGTAAAGGCAATCACGGGAAACATAGATGCGGTGCGATTGGAAAAGAAATTAGGAAGTTGCAGGAGGAAGAAAGAAAACTCAACGAGGAGACAGGTACACAGGAGAACATGGACAAAAGGTTCATTACGAT
>JAWNKY010002110.1:0-31188 GCA_035041765.1 Drosophila algonquin | reverse complement strand
GGATAACAGAGCTTGAACAGAACAGAGCCCATTCTCATCTCCATTGGCCTAATTTGCAGTACCTAGCCACTTCGCAGCCGACTTACACTTCAATTCGCTTATATATTGCCTTGGTGCACTTTGCAAATGGCGGCCGGAAGTGTTTCTCATCTCTTAAATTTGAGCACTTCGTGGAATTTCCTTTTTCCTAATTTGCAGTGCATAGTCACTTCGCAGCCGACGTACACTCCAATTCGCTTATATATTGCCTTGGTGCACTTTGCAAATGGCGGCCGGAAGTGTTTCTCATCTCTTAATTTTGAGCACTTCGTCGACAGTGAACAGAGCCCATTCTCATCTCCATTGGCCTAATTTGCAGTACGACGAACAGAACGACGAACACTCCAATTCGCTTATATATTGCCTTGGTGCACTTTGCAAATGGCGGCCGGAAGTATTTCTCATCTCTTAATTTTGAGCACATCTTGGACAGTGTCCGGAGCCCATTCTCATCTTACTTGGCCTAATTTGCAGTGCATAGTCACTTATCAGCCGACGTACACTCCAATTCGCTTATATATTGCCTTGGTGTACTTTGCAAATGGCGGCCGGAAGTGTTTCTCATCTCTTAATTTTGAGCACTTCGTTGACAGTGGCCGGAGCCCATTCTCACTCCCTCGGCCTCACTTCGCAGTGCCTAGCCACTTCGCAGCCGACGTACACTCCAATTCGCTTATATATTGCCTTGGTGCACGTTGCAAATGGCGGCCGGAAGTGTTTCTCATCTCTTAAATTTAAGCACTTCGTGGAATTCCCTTGGCTAAGTTGCGGTGCATAGTCACTTCTCAGCCGACTTTCACTCCAATTCGCTTATATATTGCCTTGGTGCACTTTGCAAATGGCGGCCGGAAGTGTTTCTCATCTCTTAAATTTGAGCACTTCGTGGAATTCCCTTGGCATAATTTGCGGTGCATAGTCACTTCTCAGCCGACGTACACTCCAATTCGCTTATATATTGCCTTGGTGCACTTTGCAAATGGCGGCCGGAAGTGTTTCTCATCTCTTAAATTTGAGCACTTCGTGGAATTCCCTTGTCATAAGTTGCGGTGCATAGTCACTTCTCAGCCGACGTACACTCCAATTCGCTTATATATTGCCTTGGTGCACTTTGCAAATGGCGGCCGGAAGTTTTTCTCATCTCTTAATTTTGAGCACTTCGTGGACAGTGGCCGGAGCCCATTCTCATCTGCCTTGGCCTAATTTGCAGTGCATAGTCACTTCGCAGCCGACGTACACTCCAATTCGCTTATATATTGCCTTGGTGCACTTTGCAAATGGCGGCGGGAAGTGTTTCTCATCTCTTAAATTTGAGCAATTCGTGGAATTCCCTTTTTCCAAATTTGCAGTGCATAGTCACTTCTCAGCCGACGTATACTCCAATTCGCTTATATATTGCCTTGGTGTACTTTTCAAAAGGCGGCCGGAAGTGTTTCTCATCTCTTAATTTTGAGCACTTCGTGGACAGTGGCCGGAGCCCATTCTCATCTGCCTTATCCTAATTTGCAGTGCATAGTCACTTCGCAGCCGACGTACACTCCAATTCGATTATATATTGCCTTGGTGCACTTTGCAAATGGCGGCCGAAAGTGTTTCTCATCTCTTAAATTTGAGCAATTCGTGGAATTCCCTTTTTCCAAATTTGCAGTGCATAGTCACTTCTCAGACGACGTATACTCCAATTCGCTTATATATTGCCTTGGTGCACTTTGCAAATGGCGGCCGGAAGTGTTTCTCATCTCTTAATTTTGAGCATTTCCTGGATAACAGAGCTTGAACAGAACAGAGCCCATTCTCATCTCCATTGGCCTAATTTGCAGTACCTAGCCACTTCGCAGCCGACTTACACTTCAATTCGCTTATATATTGCCTTGGTGCACTTTGCAAATGGCGGCCGGAAGTGTTTCTCATCTCTTAAATTTGAGCAATTCGTGGAATTCCCTTTTTCCAAATTTGCAGTGCATAGTCACTTCTCAGCCGACGTATACTCCAATTCGCTTATATATTGCCTTGGTGTACTTTTCAAAAGGCGGCCGGAAGTGTTTCTCATCTCTTAATTTTGAGCACTTCGTGGACAGTGGCCGGAGCCCATTCTCATCTGCCTTATCCTAATTTGCAGTGCATAGTCACTTCGCAGCCGACGTACACTCCAATTCGATTATATATTGCCTTGGTGCACTTTGCAAATGGCGGCCGAAAGTGTTTCTCATCTCTTAAATTTGAGCAATTCGTGGAATTCCCTTTTTCCAAATTTGCAGTGCATAGTCACTTCTCAGACGACGTATACTCCAATTCGCTTATATATTGCCTTGGTGCACTTTGCAAATGGCGGCCGGAAGTGTTTCTCATCTCTTAATTTTGAGCATTTCCTGGATAACAGAGCTTGAACAGAACAGAGCCCATTCTCATCTCCATTGGCCTAATTTGCAGTACCTAGCCACTTCGCAGCCGACTTACACTTCAATTCGCTTATATATTGCCTTGGTGCACTTTGCAAATGGCGGCCGGAAGTGTTTCTCATCTCTTAAATTTGAGCACTTCGTGGAATTTCCTTTTTCCTAATTTGCAGTGCATAGTCACTTCGCAGCCGACGTACACTACAATTCGCTTATATATTGCCTTGGTGCACTTTGCAAATGGCGGCCGGAAGTGTTTTTCATCTCTTAATTTTGAGCACTTCGTCGACAGTGAACAGAGCCCATTCTCATCTCCATTGGCCTAATTTGCAGTACGACGAACAGAACGACGAACACTCCAATTCGCTTATATGTTGCCTTGGTGCACTTTGCAAATGGCGGCCGGAAGTATTTCTCATCTCTTAATTTTGAGCACATCTTGGACAGTGTCCGGAGCCCATTCTCATCTTACTTGGCCTAATTTGCAGTGCATAGTCACTTATCAGCCGACGTACACTCCAATTCGATTATATATTGCCTTGGTGTACTTTGCAAATGGCGGCCGGAAGTGTTTCTCATCTCTTAATTTTGAGCACTTCGTTGACAGTGGCCGGAGCCCATTCTCATCTCCCTCGGCCTCCTTCGCAGTGCCTAGCCACTTCGCAGCCGACGTACACTCCAATTCGCTTATATATTACCTTGGTGCACGTTGCAAATGGCGGCCGGAAGTGTTTCTCATCTCTTAACTTTGAGCACTTCGTGGAATTCCCTTTTCCTAATTTGCAGTGCATAGTCACTTCTCAGCCGACTTTTACTCCAATTCGCTTATATATTGCCTTGGTGCACTTTGCAAATGGCGGCCGGAAGTGTTTCTCATCTCTTAAATTTGAGCACTTCGTGGAATTCCCTTTTAAATAATTTGCAGTGCATAGTCACTTCTCAGCCGACGTATACTTTAATTCGCTTATATATTACCTTGGTGCACTTTGCAAATGGCGGCCGGAAGTGTTTCTCATCTCTTAAATTTGAGCACTTCGTGGAATTTCCTTTTTCCTAATTTGCAGTGCATAGTCACTTCGCAGCCGACGTACACTCCAATTCGCTTATATATTGCCTTGGTGCACTTTGCAAAAGGCGGCCGGAAGTTTTTCTCATCTCTTAATTTTGAGCACTTCGTGGACAGTGGCCGGAGCCCATTCTCATCTGCCTTGGCCTAATTTGCAGTGCATAGTCACTTCGCAGCCGACGTACACTCCAATTCGCTTATATATTGCCTTGGTGCACTTTGCAAATGGCGGCGGGAAGTGTTTCTCATCTCTTAAATTTGAGCAATTCGTGGAATTCCCTTTTTCCAAATTTGCAGTGCATAGTCACTTCTCAGCCGACGTATACTCCAATTCGCTTATATATTGCCTTGGTGTACTTTTCAAAAGGCGGCCGGAAGTGTTTCTCATCTCTTAATTTTGAGCACTTCGTGGACAGTGGCCGGAGCCCATTCTCATCTGCCTTATCCTAATTTGCAGTGCATAGTCACTTCGCAGCCGACGTACACTCCAATTCGATTATATATTGCCTTGGTGCACTTTGCAAATGGCGGCCGAAAGTGTTTCTCATCTCTTAAATTTGAGCAATTCGTGGAATTCCCTTTTTCCAAATTTGCAGTGCATAGTCAATTCTCAGCGAAGTATACTCCAATTCGCTTATATATTGCCTTGGTGCACTTTGCAAATGGCGGCCGGAAATGTTTTTCATCTCTTAAATTTGAGCAATTCGTGGAATTCCCTTTTTCCAAATTTGCAGTGCATAGTCACTTCTCAGCCGACGTATACTCCAATTCGCTTATATATTGCCTTGGCGCACTTTGCAAATGGCGGCCGAAAGTATTTCTCATCTCTTAATTTTGAGCACTTCGTGGACAGTGGCCGTAGCCCATTCTCATCTCCTTCGGCCTCCTTCGCACCCGACGAATACTCCAATTCGCTTATATGTTGCCTTGGTGCACTTTGCAAATGGCGGCCGGAAGTGTTTCTCATCTCTTAATTTTGAGCACTTTGTGGACAGCGGCTGGAGCTCATTCTCATCTGCCTTAGCCTAATTTGCAGTGCATAGTCACTTCGCAGCCGACGTACACTCCAATTCGCTTATATGTTGCCTTGGTGCACTTTGCAAATGGCGGCCGGAAGTGTTTCTCATCTCTTAATTTTGAGCACTTTGTGGACAGCGGCTGGAGCTCATTCTCATCTGCCTTAGCCTAATTTGCAGTGCATAGTCTTTTCGCAGCCGACGTACACTCCAATTCGCTTATATATTGCCTTGGTGCACTTTGCAAATGGCGGCCGGAAGTGATTCTCATATCTTAATTTTGAGCACCTAGTGGACAGTGGCCGTAGCCCATTCTCATATCCCTTGGCCTAATTTGCAGTGCATAGTCACTTCGCAGCCGACGCACACTCCAATTCGCTTATATATTGCCTTGGTGCACTTTGCAACTGACGGCCGGAAGTGAACAGAGCCCATTCTCTTCTCCATTGGCCTAATTTGCAGTACCTAGCCACTTCGCAGCCGACTTACACTTCAATTCGCTTATATATTGCCTTGGTGCACTTTGCAAATGGCGGCCGGAAGTGTTTCTCATCTCTTAAATTTGAGCACTTCGTGGAATTACCTTTTTCCTAATTTGCAGTGCATAGTCACTTCGCAGCCGACGTACACTCCAATTCGCTTATATATTGCCTTGGTGCACTTTGCAAATGGCGGCCGGAAGTGTTTCTTATCTCTTAATTTTGAGCACTTCGTGGACAGTGGCCGGAGCCCATTCTCATCTGCCTTAACCTAATTTGCAGTGCATAGTCACTTCGCAGCCGACGTACACTCCAATTCGCTTATATATTACCTTGGTGCACTTTGCAAATGGCGGCCGGAAGTGTTTCTCATCTCTTAATTTTGAGCACTACGTGGAATTCCCTTTTCCTAATTTGCAGTGCATAGTCACTTCTCAGCCGACGTATACTCCAATTCGCTTATATATTGCCTTGGTGCACTTTGCAAATGGCGGCCGGAAGTGTTTCTCATCTCTGAAATTTGAGCAATTCGTGGAATTCCCTTTTTCCTAATTTGCAGTGCATAGTCACTTCTCAGCCAACGTATACTCCAATTCGCTTATATATTGCCTTGGTGCACTTTGCAAATGGCGGCCGGAAGTGTTTCTCATCTCTTAATTTTGAGCACTTTGTGGACAGCGGCTAGAGCTCATTCTCATCTGCCTTAGCCTAATTTGCAGTGCATATTCACTTCGCAGCCGACGTACACTCCAATTCGCTTATATATTGCCTTGGTGCACTTTGCAAATGGCGGCCGGAAGTGATTCTCATATCTTTATTTTGAGCACCTAGTGGACAGTGGCTGTAGCCCATTCTCATATCCCTTGGCCTAATTTGCAGTGCATAGTCACTTCACAGCCGAAGTACACTCCAATTCGCTTATATATTGCCTTGATGCACTTTGCAAATGGCGGCCGGAAGTGTTTCTCATCTCTTAATTTTGAGCACTTCGTCGACAGTGAACAGAGCCCATTCTCATCTCCATTGGCCTAATTTGCAGTGCATAGTCACTTCTTAAATTTGAGCAATTCGTGGAATTCCCTTTTTCCTAATTTGCAGTGCATAGTCACTTCTCAGCCAACGTATACTCCAATTCGCTTATATATTGCCTTGGTGCACTTTGCAAATGGCGACCGGAAGTGTTTCTCATCTCTTAATTTTGAGCACTTTGTGGACAGCGGCTAGAGCTCATTCTCATCTGCCTTAGCCTAATTTGCAGTGCATAGTCACTTCTCAGCCGACGTATACTCCAATTCGCTTATATATTGCCTTGGTGCACTTTGCAAATGGCGGCCGGAAGTGTTTCTCATCTCTTAATTTTGAGCACTTCGTGGAATTCCCTTTTCCTAATTTGCAGTG
This sequence comes from Drosophila algonquin, assembly GCA_035041765.1. Classification (NCBI taxonomy): domain Eukaryota; kingdom Metazoa; phylum Arthropoda; class Insecta; order Diptera; family Drosophilidae; genus Drosophila; species Drosophila algonquin. Next base: position 24,797 of record JAWNKY010002110.1, on the reverse strand, counting down.
CATAGTCACTTCTCAGCCAGCGTATACTCAATTCGCTTATATATTGCCTTGGTGCACTTTGCAAATGGCGGTTTCTCATCTCTTAATTTTGAGCACTTTGTGGACAGCGGCTAGAGCTCATTCTCATCTGCCTTAGCCTAATTTGCAGTGCATATTCACTTCGCAGCCGACGTACACTCCAATTCGCTTATATATTGCCTTGGTGCACTTTGCAACTGGCGGCCGGAAGTGTTTCTCATCTCTTAATTTTGAGCACTTCGTGGAATTCCCTTTTTCCTAATTTGCAGTGCATAGTCACTTCGCAGCCGACGTACACTCCAATTCGCTTATATATTACCTTGGTGCACTTTGCAAATGGCGGCCGGAAGTGATTCTCATATCTTAATTTTGAGCACCTAGTGGAAAGTGGCCGCAGCCCATTCTCATATCCCTTGGCCTAATTTGCAGTGCATAGTCACTTCACAGCCGACGTACACTCCAATTCGCTTATATATTGCCTTGGTGCACTTTGCAACTGGCGGCCGGAAGTGTTTCTCATCTCTTAATTTTGAGCACCTCGTGGACAGTGCCCGGAGCCCATTCCAATCTCCCTCGGCATAACTTACAGTGCATAGTCACTTCATAGCCGACGTACACTCCAATTCGTTTTTTTATATGTTTTGGTGCACTTTCCAAATGGCGGCCGAAAGTGTTTCTCATCTCTTAATTTTGAGCACCTAGTGGACAGTGGCCGTAGCCCATTCTCATATCCCTTGGCCTAATTTGCAGTGCATAGTCACTTCACAGCCGACGTACACTCCAATTCGCTTATATATTGCATTGGTGCACTTTGCAACTGGCGGCCGGAAGTGTTTCTCATCTCTTAATTTTGAGCACTTCGTGGACAGTGCCCGGAGCCCATTCTCATCTCCCTCGGCCTCCTTCGCAGTACCTAGCCACTTCGCAGCCGACGTACACTCCAATTCGCTTATATATTGCCGACCTGTACTTTGCAAATGGCGGCCGGAAGTGTTTCTCATCTCTTAGTTTTGAGCACTTCGTGGACAGTGGCCGGAGCCCATTCTCATCTTGCTAGTCCTAATTTGCAGTGCATAGTCACTGCTCAGCCGACGAACACTCCAATTCGCTTATATGTTGCCTTGGTGCACTTTGCAAATGGCGGCCGGAAGTGAACAGAGCCCATTCTCATCTCCCTCGGCATAACTTGCAGTGCATAGTCACTTCGCAGCCGACGTACACTCCAATTCGCTTATATTGCCTTGGTGCACTTTGCAAATGGCGGCCGGAAGTGTTTCTCATCTCTTAATTTTGAGCACTTTGTGGACAGCGGCTGGAGCTCATTCTCATCTGCCTTAGCCTAATTTGCAGTGCATAGTCACTTCGCAGCCGACGTACACTCCAATTCGCTTATATATTGCCTTAGTGCACTTTGCAAATGGCGGCCGGAAGTGTTTCTCATCTCTTAATTTTGAGCACTTCGTGGACAGTGGCAGTAGCCCATTCTCATCTGCCTTAGCCAAATTTGCAGTGCATAGTCACTTCGCAGCCGACGTACACTCCAATTCGCTTATATATTGCCTTGGTGCACTTTGCAACTGGCGGCCGGAAGTGTTTCTCATCTCTTTATTTTGAGCACTTCGTGGACAGTGAACAGAGCCCATTCTCATCTCCGTTGGCCTAATTTGCAGTACCTAGCCACATCGCAGCCGACGTACACTTCAATTCGATTATATATTGATTTGGTGCACTTTGCAAATGGCGGCCGGAAATGATTCTCATTTCTTAAATTTGAGCACTTCGTGGAATTCCCTTTTTCCTAATTTGCAGTGCATAGTCACTTCGCAGCCGACGTACACTCCAATTCGCTTATATATTGCCTTGGTGTACGTTTCAAAAGGCGGCCGGAAGTGTTTCTCATCTCTTAATTTTGAGCAATTCGGGAATTCCTTTTCCTAATTGCAGTGCATAGTCACTTCTCAGCCGACGTATACTCTTATTCGCTTATATATTGCCTTGGTGCACTTTGCAAATGGCGGCCGGAAGTGTTTCTCATCTCTTAAATTTGAGCAATTCGTGGAATTCCCTTTTTCCTAATTTGCAGTGCATAGTCACTTCGCAGCCGACGTACACTCCAATTCGCTTATATATTACCTTGGTGCACTTTGCAAATGGCGGCCGGAAGTGTTTCTCATCTCTTAATTTTGAGCACTTCGTGGAATTCCCTTTTTCCCAATTTTCAGTACCTAGCCACTTCGCAGCCGACGTACACTCCAATTCGCTTATATATTGCCGACCTGTACTTTGCAAATGGCGGCCGGAAGTGTTTCTCATCTCTTAATTTTGAGCACTTCGTGGACAGTGCCCGGATCCCATTCTCATCTCCCTCGGCATAACTTACAGTGCATAGTCACTTCATAGCCGACGTACACTCCAATTCGTTTTTTTATATGTTTTGGTGCACTTTCCAAATGGCGGCCGAAAGTGTTTCTCATCTCTTAATTTTGAGCACCTAGTGGACAGTGGCCGTAGCCCATTCTCATATCCCTTGGCCTAATTTGCAGTGCATAGTCACTTCACAGCCGACGTACACTCCAATTCGCTTATATATTGCCTTGGTGCACTTTGCAACTGGCGGCCGGAAGTGTTTCTCATCTCTTAATTTTGAGCACTTCGTGGACAGTGCCCGGAGCCCATTCTCATCTCCCTCGGCATAACTTGCAGTGCATAGTCACTTCGCAGCCGACGTACACTCCAATTCGCTTATATATTGCTTTGGTGCACTTTGCAAATGGCGGCCGGAAGTGTTTCTCATCTCTTAATTTTGAGCACTTCGTGGACAGTGGCCGGAGCCCATTCTCATCTCCCTCGGCCTCCTTCGCAGTACCTAGCCACTTCGCAGCCGACGTTCACTCCAATTCGCTTATATATTGCCGACCTGTACTTTGCAAATGGCGGCCGGAAGTGTTTCTCATCTCTTAATTTTGAGCACTTCGTGGACAGTGGCCGGAGCCCATTCTCATCTTGCTAGTCCTAATTTGCAGTGCATAGTCACTGCTCAGCCGACGAACACTCCAATTCGCTTATATGTTGCCTTGGTGCACTTTGCAAATGGCGGCCGGAAGTGAACAGAGCCCATTCTCATCTCCATTGGCCTAATTTGCAGTACCTAGCCACTTCGCAGCCGACTTACACTTCAATTCGCTTATATATTGCCTTGGTGCACTTTGCAAATGGCGGCCGGAAGTGTTTCTCATCTCTTAAATTTGAGCACTTCGTGGAATTTCCTTTTTCCTAATTTGCAGTGCATAGTCACTTCGCAGCCGACGTACACTCCAATTCGCTTATATATTGCCTTGGTGCACTTTGCAAATGGCGGCCGGAAGTGTTTCTCATCTCTTAATTTTGAGCACTTCGTCGACAGTGAACAGAGCCCATTCTCATCTCCATTGGCCTAATTTGCAGTGCATAGTCACTTCGCAGCCGACGTACACTCCAATTCGCTTATATATTGCCTTAGTGCACTTTGCAAATGGCGGCCGGAAGTGTCTCTCATCTCTTAATTTTGAGCACTTCGTGGACAGTGGCAGTAGCCCATTCTCATCTGCCTTAGCCTAATTTGCAGTGCATAGTCACTTCGCAGCCGACGTACACTCCAATTCGCTTATATATTGCCTTGGTGCACTTTGCAACTGGCGGCCGGAAGTGTTTCTCATCTCTTTATTTTGAGCACTTCGTGGACAGTGAACAGAGCCCATTCTCATCTCCGTTGGCCTAATTTGCAGTACCTAGCCACATCGCAGCCGACGTACACTTCAATTCGATTATATATTGATTTGGTGCACTTTGCAAATGGCGGCCGGAAATGATTCTCATTTCTTAAATTTGAGCACTTCGTGGAATTCCCTTTTTCCTAATTTGCAGTGCATAGTCACTTCGCAGCCGACGTACACTCCAATTCGCTTATATATTGCCTTGGTGCACTTTGCAAATGGCGGCCGGAAGTGTTTCTCATCTCTTAATTTTGAGCACTTCGTGGAATTCCCTTTTTCCTAATTTGCAGTGCATAGTCACTTCTCAGCCGACGTATACTCTAATTCGCTTATATATTGCCTTGGTGCACTTTGCAAATGGCGGCCGGAAGTGTTTCTCATCTCTTAAATTTGAGCAATTCGTGGAATTCCCTTGGCCTAATTTGCAGTGCATAGTCACCTCGCAGCCGACGTACACTCCAATTCGCTTATATATTACCTTGGTGCACTTTGCAAATGGCGGCCGGAAGTGTTTCTCATCTCTTAATTTTGAGCACTTCGTGGAATTCCCTTTTTCATAATTTTCAGTGCATAGTCACTTCTCAGCCGACGTACACTCCAATTCGCTTATATATTGCCTTGGTGCACTTTGCAACTGGCGGCCGGAAGTGTTTCTCATCTCTTAATTTTGAGCACTTCGTGGACAGTGAACAGAGCCCATTCTCATCTCCATTGGCCTAATTTGCAGTACCTAGCCACTTCGCAGCCGACGTGCACTTCAATTCGATTATATATTGCTTTGGTGCACTTTGCAAATGGCGGCCGGAAATGATTCTCATTTCTTAAATTTGAGCACTTCGTGGAATTTCCTTGGCCTTAGTTGCGGTGCATAGTCACTTCGCAGCCGACGTACACTCCAATTCGCTTATATATTACCTTGGTGCACTTTGCAAATGGCGGCCGGAAGTGTTTCTCATCTCTTAAATTTGAGCACTTCGTGGAATTCCCTTTTTCCTAATTTGCAGTGCATAGTCACTTCTCAGCCGACGTATACTCCAATTCGCTTATATATTGCCTTGGTGCTCTTTGCAAATGGCGGCCGGAAGTGTTTCTCATCTCTTAAATTTGAGCAATTCGTGGAATTCCCTTTTTCCGAATTTGCAGTGCATAGTCACTTCTCAGCCGACGTATACTCCAATTCGCCTATATATATTGCCTTGGTGCACTTTGCAAATGGCGGCCGGAAGTATTTCTCATCTCTTAATTTTGAGCACATCGTGGACAGTGGCCGGAGCCCATTCTCATCTCCCTCGGCCTCCTTCGCAGTGCCTAGCCACTTCGCAGCCGACGTACACTCCAATTCGCTTATATATTACCTTGGTGCACTTTGCAAATGGCGGCCGGAAGTGTTTCTCATCTCTTAATTTTGAGCACTTCGTGGAATTCCCTTTTTCCTAATTTGCAGTGCATAGTCACTTCTCAGCCGACGTATACTCCAATTCGCCTATATATATTGCCTTGGTGCACTTTGCAAATGGCGGCCGGAAGTGTTTCTCATCTCTTAAATTTGAGCAATTCGTGGAATTCCCTTTTTCCTAATTTGCAGTGCATAGTCACTTCGCAGCCGACGTACACTCCAATTCGCTTATATATTACCTTGGTGCACTTTGCAAATGGCGGCCGGAAGTGTTTCTCATCTCTTAATTTTGAGCACTTCGTGGAATTCCCTTTTTCCTAATTTTCAGTACCTAGCCACTTCGCAGCCGACGTACACTCCAATTCGCTTATATATTGCCGACCTGTACTTTGCAAATGGCGGCCGGAAGTGTTTCTCATCTCTTAATTTTGAGCACTTCGTGGACAGTGCCCGGATCCCATTCTCATCTCCCTCGGCATAACTTACAGTGCATAGTCACTTCATAGCCGACGTACACTCCAATTCGTTTTTTTATATGTTTTGGTGCACTTTCCAAATGGCGGCCGAAAGTGTTTCTCATCTCTTAATTTTGAGCACCTAGTGGACAGTGGCCGTAGCCCATTCTCATATCCCTTGGCCTAATTTGCAGTGCATAGTCACTTCACAGCCGACGTACACTCCAATTCGCTTATATATTGCCTTGGTGCACTTTGCAACTGGCGGCCGGAAGTGTTTCTCATCTCTTAATTTTGAGCACTTCGTGGACAGTGCCCGGAGCCCATTCTCATCTCCCTCGGCATAACTTGCAGTGCATAGTCACTTCGCAGCCGACGTACACTCCAATTCGCTTATATATTGCTTTGGTGCACTTTGCAAATGGCGGCCGGAAGTGTTTCTCATCTCTTAATTTTGAGCACTTCGTGGACAGTGGCCGGAGCCCATTCTCATCTCCCTCGGCCTCCTTCGCAGTACCTAGCCACTTCGCAGCCGACGTTCACTCCAATTCGCTTATATATTGCCGACCTGTACTTTGCAAATGGCGGCCGGAAGTGTTTCTCATCTCTTAATTTTGAGCACTTCGTGGACAGTGGCCGGAGCCCATTCTCATCTTGCTAGTCCTAATTTGCAGTGCATAGTCACTGCTCAGCCGACGAACACTCCAATTCGCTTATATGTTGCCTTGGTGCACTTTGCAAATGGCGGCCGGAAGTGAACAGAGCCCATTCTCATCTCCATTGGCCTAATTTGCAGTACCTAGCCACTTCGCAGCCGACTTACACTTCAATTCGCTTATATATTGCCTTGGTGCACTTTGCAAATGGCGGCCGGAAGTGTTTCTCATCTCTTAAATTTGAGCACTTCGTGGAATTTCCTTTTTCCTAATTTGCAGTGCATAGTCACTTCGCAGCCGACGTACACTCCAATTCGCTTATATATTGCCTTGGTGCACTTTGCAAATGGCGGCCGGAAGTGTTTCTCATCTCTTAATTTTGAGCACTTCGTCGACAGTGAACAGAGCCCATTCTCATCTCCATTGGCCTAATTTGCAGTGCATAGTCACTTCGCAGCCGACGTACACTCCAATTCGCTTATATATTGCCTTAGTGCACTTTGCAAATGGCGGCCGGAAGTGTCTCTCATCTCTTAATTTTGAGCACTTCGTGGACAGTGGCAGTAGCCCATTCTCATCTGCCTTAGCCTAATTTGCAGTGCATAGTCACTTCGCAGCCGACGTACACTCCAATTCGCTTATATATTGCCTTGGTGCACTTTGCAACTGGCGGCCGGAAGTGTTTCTCATCTCTTTATTTTGAGCACTTCGTGGACAGTGAACAGAGCCCATTCTCATCTCCGTTGGCCTAATTTGCAGTACCTAGCCACATCGCAGCCGACGTACACTTCAATTCGATTATATATTGATTTGGTGCACTTTGCAAATGGCGGCCGGAAATGATTCTCATTTCTTAAATTTGAGCACTTCGTGGAATTCCCTTTTTCCTAATTTGCAGTGCAAAGTCACTTCGCAGCCGACGTACACTCCAATTCGCTTATATATTACCTTGGTGCACTTTGCAAATGGCGGCCGGAAGTGTTTCTCATCTCTTAATTTTGAGCACTTCGTGGAATTCCCTTTTTCCTAATTTGCAGTGCATAGTCACTTCTCAGCCGACGTATACTCTAATTCGCTTATATATTGCCTTGGTGCACTTTGCAAATGGCGGCCGGAAGTGTTTCTCATCTCTTAAATTTGAGCAATTCGTGGAATTCCCTTTTTCCTAATTTGCAGTGCATAGTCACCTCGCAGCCGACGTACACTCCAATTCGCTTATATATTACCTTGGTGCACTTTGAAAATGGCGGCCGGAAGTGTTTCTCATCTCTTTATTTTGAGCACTTCGTGGACAGTGAACAGAGCCCATTCTCATCTCCATTGGCCTAATTTGCAGTACCTAGCCACATCGCAGCCGACGTGCACTTCAATTCGATTATATATTGATTTGGTGCACTTTGCAAATGGCGGCCGGAAATGATTCTCATTTCTTAAATTTGAGCACTTCGTGGAATTTCCTTTTTCCTTATTTGCAGTGCATAGTCACTTCGCAGCCGACGTACACTCCAATTCGCTTATATATTACCTTGGTGCACTTTGCAAATGGCGGCCGGAAGTGTTTCTCATCTCTTAATTTTGAGCACTTCGTGGAATTCCCTTTTTCCTAATTTGCAGTGCATAGTCACTTCTCAGCCGACGTATACTCCAATTCGCTTATATATTGCCTTGGTGCACTTTGCAAATGGCGGCCGGAAGTGTTTCTCATCTCTTAAATTTGAGCAATTCGTGGAATTCCCTTTTTCCGAATTTGCAGTGCATAGTCACTTCTCAGCCGACGTATACTCCAATTCGCCTATATATATTGCCTTGGTGCACTTTGCAAATGGCGGCCGGAAGTATTTCTCATCTCTTAATTTTGAGCACATCGTGGACAGTGGCCGGAGCCCATTCTCATCTCCCTCGGCCTCCTTCGCAGTGCCTAGCCACTTCGCAGCCGACGTACACTCCAATTCGCTTATATATTACCTTGGTGCACTTTGCAAATGGCGGCCGGAAGTGTTTCTCATCTCTTAACTTTGAGCACTTCGTGGAATTCCCTTTTCCTAATTTGCAGTGCATAGTCACTTCTCAGCCGACTTTTACTCCAATTCGCTTATATATTGCCTTGGTGCACTTTGCAACTGGCGGCCGGAAGTGTTTCTCATCTCTTAAATTTGAGCCCTTTGTGGAATTCCCTTTTAAATAATTTGCAGTGCATAGTCACTTCTCAGCCGACGTATACTACCATTCGCTTATATATTGCCTTGGTGCACTTTGCAAATGGCGGCCGGAAGTGTTTCTCATCTCTTAATTTTGAGCACTTCGTGGACAGTGGCCGGAGCCCATTCTCATCTCCTTCGGCCTCCTTCGCACCCGACGTACACTCCAATTCGCTTATATATTGCCTTGGTGCACTTTGCAAATGGCGGCCGGAAGTGTTTCTCATCTCTTAATTTTGAGCACTTCGTGGACAGTGGCCGGAGCCCATTCTCATCTCCTTCGGCCTCCTTCGCACCCGACGTACACTCCAATTCGCTTATATATTGCCTTGGTGCACTTTGCAAATGGCGGCCGGAAGTGTTTCTCATCTCTTAAATTTGAGCAATTCGTGGAATTCCCTTTTTCCAAATTTGCAGTGCATAGTCACTTCTCAGCCGACGTATACTCAAATTCGCTTATATATTGCCTTGGTGCACTTTGCAAATGGCGGCCGAAAGTGTTTCTCATCTCTTAATTGAGCACTTCGTGGACAGTGGCCGTAGCCCATTCTCATCTCCTTCGGCCTCCTTCGCACCCGACGTACACTCCAATTCGCTTATATATTGCCTTGGTGCACTTTGCAAATGGCGGCCGGAAGTGTTTCTCATCTCTTAATTTTGAGCACTTCGTGGACAGTGGCCGGAGCCCATTCTCATCTCCTCGGCCTCCTTCGCAGTGCCTAGCCACTTCGCAGCCGACGTACACTCCAATTCGCTTATATATTACCTTGGTGCACTTTGCAAATGGCGGCCGGAAGTGTTTCTCATCTCTTAAATTTGAGCAATTCGTGGAATTCCCTTTTCCAAATTTGCAGTGCATAGTCACTTCTCAGCCGACGTATACTCAAATTCGCTTATATATTGCCTTGGTGCACTTTGCAAATGGCAGCCGAAAGTGTTTCTCATCTCTTAATTTCGAGCACTTCGTGGAATTCCCTTTTTCCTAATTTTCAGTGCATAGTCACTTCTCAGCCGACGTACACTCCAATTCGCTTATATATTACCTTGGTGCACTTTGCAAATGGCGGCCGGAAGTGTTTCTCATCTCTTAATTTTGAGCACTTCGTGGAATGCCCTTTTTCCTAATTTTCAGTGCATAGTCACTTCTCAGCCGACGTATACTCCAATTCGCTTATATATTGCCTTGGTGCACCTTGCAAATGGCGGCCGGAAGTGTTTCTCATCTCTTTATTTTGAGCACTTCGTGGACAGTGAACAGAGCCCATTCTCATCTCCGTTGGCCTAATTTGCAGTACCTAGCCACATCGCAGCCGACGTACACTTCAATTCGATTATATATTGATTTGGTGCACTTTGCAAATGGCGGCCGGAAATGATTCTCATTTCTTAAATTTGAGCACTTCGTGGAATTCCCTTTTTCCTAATTTGCAGTGCATAGTCACTTCGCAGCCGACGTACACTCCAATTCGCTTATATATTACCTTGGTGCACTTTGCAAATGGCGGCCGGAAGTGTTTCTCATCTCTTAATTTTGAGCACTTCGTGGAATTCCCTCTTTCCTAATTTGCAGTGCATAGTCACTTCTCAGCCGACGTATACTCCAATTCGCTTATATATTGCCTTGGTGCACTTTGCAAATGTTGGCCGGAAGTGTTTCTCATCTCTTTAATTTGAGCAATTCGTGGAATTCCCTTTTTCCTAATTGCAGTGCATAGTCACTTCTCAGCCGACGTATACTCCAATTCGCTTATATATTGCCTTGGTGCACTTTGAAACTGGCGGCCGGAAGTGTTTCTCATCTCTTAATTTTGAGCACTTCGTGGAATTCCCTTTTTCCTAATTTGCAGTGCATAGTCACTTCTCAGCCGACGTATACTCCAATTCGCTTATATATTGCCTTGGTGCACTTTGCAAATGGCGGCCGGAAGTGTTTCTCATCTCTTAAATTTGAGCAATTCGTGGAATTCCCTTTTTCCGAATTTGCAGTGCATAGTCACTTCTCAGCCGACGTATACTCCAATTCGCCTATATATATTGCCTTGGTGCACTTTGCAAATGGCGGCCGGAAGTATTTCTCATCTCTTAATTTTGAGCACATCGTGGACAGTGGCCGGAGCCCATTCTCATCTTCCTTGGCCTAATTTGCAGTGCATAGTCACTTATCAGCCGACGTACACTCCAATTCGATTATATATTGCCTTGGTGTACTTTGCAAATGGCGGCCGGAAGTGTTTCTCATCTCTTAATTTTGAGCACTTCGTGGACAGTGGCCGGAGCCCATTCTCATCTCCCTCGGCCTCCTTCGCAGTGCCTAGCCACTTCGCAGCCGACGTACACTCCAATTCGCTTATATATTACCTTGGTGCACTTTGCAAATGGCGGCCGGAAGTGTTTCTCATCTCTTAACTTTGAGCACTTCGTGGAATTCCCTTTTCCTAATTTGCAGTGCATAGTCACTTCTCAGCCGACTTTTACTCCAATTCGCTTATATATTGCCTTGGTGCACTTTGCAAATGGCGGCCAGAAGTGTTTCTCATCTCTTAAATTTGAGCCCTTCGTGGAATTCCCTTTTAAATAATTTGCAGTGCATAGTCACTTCTCAGCCGACGTATACTCAAATTCGCTTATATATTGCCTTGGTGCACTTTGCAAATGGCGGCCGAAAGTGTTTCTCATCTCTTAATTTTGAGCACTTCGTGGACAGTGGCCGTAGCCCATTCTCATCTCCTTCGGCCTCCTTCGCACCCGACGTACACTCCAATTCGCTTATATATTGCCTTGGTGCACTTTGCAAATGGCGGCCGGAAGTGTTTCTCATCTCTTAATTTTGAGCACTTCGTGGACAGTGGCCGGAGCCCATTCTCATCTCCCTCGGCCTCCTTCGCAGTGCCTAGCCACTTCGCAGCCGACGTACACTCCAATTCGCTTATATATTACCTTGGTGCACTTTGCAAATGGCGGCCGGAAGTGTTTCTCATCTCTTTAATTTGAGCAATTCGTGGAATTCCCTTTTTCCAAATTTGCAGTGCATAGTCTTTTCTCAGCCGATGTATACTCAAATTCGCTTATATATTGCCTTGGTGCACTTTGCAAATGGCGGCCGAAAGTGTTTCTCATCTCTTAATTTTGAGCACTTCGTGGACAGTGGCCGTAGCCCATTCTCATCTCCTTCGGCCTCTTTCGCACCCGACGTACACTCCAATTCGCTTATATATTACCTTGGTGCACTTTGCAAATGGCGGCCGGAAGTGTTTCTCATCTCTTAAATTTGAGCAATTCCCTTTTTCCAAATTTGCAGTGCATAGTCACTTCTCAGCCGACGTACACTCCAATTCACTTATATATTGCTTTGAGACACTTTGCAAATGGCGGCCGGAAGTGTTTTTCATCTCTTAATTTTGAGCACTTCGTGGACAGTGGCCGGAGCACATTCTCATCTCCCTAGGCCTCCTTCGCAGTGCCTAGCCACTTCGCAGCCGACGTACACTCTAATTCGCTTATATATTGCCGACCTGTACTTTGCAAATGGCGGCCGGAAGTGTTTCTCCTCTCTTAATTTTGAGCACTTCGTGGACAGTGGCCGGAGCCCATTCTCATCTGCCTTAGCCTAATTTGCAGTGCATAGTCACTTCGCAGCCGACGTACACTCCAGTTCGCTTATATGTTGCCTTGGTGCACTTTGCAAATGGCGGCCGGAAGTGTTTCTCATCTCTTAATTTTGAGCACTTTGTGGACAGCGGCTGGAGCTCATTCTCATCTGCCTTAGCCTAATTTGCAGTGCATAGTCTTTTCGCAGCCGACGTACACTCCAATTCGCTTATATGTTGCCTTGGTGCACTTTGCAAATGGCGGCCGGAAGTGTTTCTCATCTCTTAATTTTGAGCACTTTGTGGACAGCGGCTGGAGCTCATTCTCATCTGCCTTAGCCTAATTTGCAGTGCATAGTCACTTCGCAGCCGACGTACACTCCAATTCGCTTATATGTTGCCTTGGTGCACTTTGCAACTGGCGGCCGGAAGTGTTTTTCATCTCTTAATTTTGAGCACTTCGTGGACAGTGAACAGAGCCCATTCTTATCTCCATTGGCCTCCTTCGCAGTGCCTAGCCACTTCGCAGCCGACGTACACTCCAATTCGCTTATATATTGCCGACCTATACTTTGCAAATGGCGGCCGGAAGTGTTTCTCCTCTCTTAATTTTGAGCACTTCGTGGACAGTGGCCGGAGCCCATTCTCATCTGCCTTAGCCTAATTTGCAGTGCATAGTCTTTTCGCAGCCGACGTACACTCCAATTCGCTTATATGTTGCCTTGGTGCACTTTGCAAATGGCGGCCGGAAGTGTTTCTCATCTCTTAATTTTGAGCACTTCGTGGACAGTGAACAGAGCCCATTCTTATCTCCATTGGCCTAATATGCAGTACCTAGCCACATCGCAGCCGACGTACACTTCAATTCGATTATATATTGCTTTGAGGCACTTTGCAAATGGCGGCCGGAAGTGTTTTTCATCTCTTAATTTTGAGCACTTCGTGGACAGTGGCCGGAGCCCATTCTCATCTCCCTAGGCCTCCTTCGCAGTGCCTAGCCACTTCGCAGCCGACGTACACTCCAATTCGCTTATATATTACCTTGGTGCACTTTGCAAATGGCGGCCGGAAGTGTTTCTCATCTCTTAACTTTGAGCACTTCGTGGAATTCCCTTTTCCTAATTTGCAGTGCATAGTCACTTCTCAGCCGACTTTTACTCCAATTCGCTTATATATTGCCTTGGTGCACTTTGCAAATGGCGGCCAGAAGTGTTTCTCATCTCTTAAATTTGAGCCCTTCGTGGAATTCCCTTTTAAATAATTTGCAGTGCATAGTCACTTCTCAGCCGACGTATACTCAAATTCGCTTATATATTGCCTTGGTGCACTTTGCAAATGGCGGCCGAAAGTGTTTCTCATCTCTTAATTTTGAGCACTTCGTGGACAGTGGCCGTAGCCCATTCTCATCTCCTTCGGCCTCCTTCGCACCCGACGTACACTCCAATTCGCTTATATATTGCCTTGGTGCACTTTGCAAATGGCGGCCGGAAGTGTTTCTCATCTCTTAATTTTGAGCACTTCGTGGACAGTGGCCGGAGCCCATTCTCATCTCCCTCGGCCTCCTTCGCAGTGCCTAGCCACTTCGCAGCCGACGTACACTCCAATTCGCTTATATATTACCTTGGTGCACTTTGCAAATGGCGGCCGGAAGTGTTTCTCATCTCTTTAATTTGAGCAATTCGTGGAATTCCCTTTTTCCAAATTTGCAGTGCATAGTCTTTTCTCAGCCGATGTATACTCAAATTCGCTTATATATTGCCTTGGTGCACTTTGCAAATGGCGGCCGAAAGTGTTTCTCATCTCTTAATTTTGAGCACTTCGTGGACAGTGGCCGTAGCCCATTCTCATCTCCTTCGGCCTCTTTCGCACCCGACGTACACTCCAATTCGCTTATATATTACCTTGGTGCACTTTGCAAATGGCGGCCGGAAGTGTTTCTCATCTCTTAAATTTGAGCAATTCCCTTTTTCCAAATTTGCAGTGCATAGTCACTTCTCAGCCGACGTACACTCCAATTCACTTATATATTGCTTTGAGACACTTTGCAAATGGCGGCCGGAAGTGTTTTTCATCTCTTAATTTTGAGCACTTCGTGGACAGTGGCCGGAGCACATTCTCATCTCCCTAGGCCTCCTTCGCAGTGCCTAGCCACTTCGCAGCCGACGTACACTCTAATTCGCTTATATATTGCCGACCTGTACTTTGCAAATGGCGGCCGGAAGTGTTTCTCCTCTCTTAATTTTGAGCACTTCGTGGACAGTGGCCGGAGCCCATTCTCATCTGCCTTAGCCTAATTTGCAGTGCATAGTCACTTCGCAGCCGACGTACACTCCAGTTCGCTTATATGTTGCCTTGGTGCACTTTGCAAATGGCGGCCGGAAGTGTTTCTCATCTCTTAATTTTGAGCACTTTGTGGACAGCGGCTGGAGCTCATTCTCATCTGCCTTAGCCTAATTTGCAGTGCATAGTCTTTTCGCAGCCGACGTACACTCCAATTCGCTTATATGTTGCCTTGGTGCACTTTGCAAATGGCGGCCGGAAGTGTTTCTCATCTCTTAATTTTGAGCACTTTGTGGACAGCGGCTGGAGCTCATTCTCATCTGCCTTAGCCTAATTTGCAGTGCATAGTCACTTCGCAGCCGACGTACACTCCAATTCGCTTATATGTTGCCTTGGTGCACTTTGCAACTGGCGGCCGGAAGTGTTTTTCATCTCTTAATTTTGAGCACTTCGTGGACAGTGAACAGAGCCCATTCTTATCTCCATTGGCCTCCTTCGCAGTGCCTAGCCACTTCGCAGCCGACGTACACTCCAATTCGCTTATATATTGCCGACCTATACTTTGCAAATGGCGGCCGGAAGTGTTTCTCCTCTCTTAATTTTGAGCACTTCGTGGACAGTGGCCGGAGCCCATTCTCATCTGCCTTAGCCTAATTTGCAGTGCATAGTCTTTTCGCAGCCGACGTACACTCCAATTCGCTTATATGTTGCCTTGGTGCACTTTGCAAATGGCGGCCGGAAGTGTTTCTCATCTCTTAATTTTGAGCACTTCGTGGACAGTGAACAGAGCCCATTCTTATCTCCATTGGCCTAATATGCAGTACCTAGCCACATCGCAGCCGACGTACACTTCAATTCGATTATATATTGCTTTGAGGCACTTTGCAAATGGCGGCCGGAAGTGTTTTTCATCTCTTAATTTTGAGCACTTCGTGGACAGTGGCCGGAGCCCATTCTCATCTCCCTAGGCCTCCTTCGCAGTGCCTAGCCACTTCGCAGCCGACGTACACTCCAATTCGCTTATATATTGCCGACCTATACTTTGCAAATGGCGGCCGGAAGTGTTTCTCCTCTCTTAATTTTGAGCACTTCGTGGACAGTGGCCGGAGCCCATTCTCATCTGCCTTAGCCTAATTTGCAGTGCATAGTCTTTTCGCAGCCGACGTACACTCCAATTCGCTTATATGTTGCCTTGGTGCACTTTGCAAATGGCGGCCGGAAGTGTTTCTCATCTCTTAATTTTGAGCACTTTGTGGACAGCGGCTGGAGCTCATTCTCATCTGCCTTAGCCTAATTTGCAGTGCATAGTCACTTCGCAGCCGACGTACACTCCAATTCGCTTATATATTGCCTTGGTGCACTTTGCAAATGGCGGCCGGAATTGTTTCTCATCTCTTAATTTTGAGCACTCCAATTCGCTTATATATTGCCGTGGTGTACTTTGCAAATGGCGGCCGGAAGTGTTTCTCATCTCTTAATTTTGAGCACTTCGTGGACAGTGGCCGTAGCCCATTCTCATCTCCTTCGGCCTCCTTCGCACCCGACGTACACTCCAATTCGCTTATATATTGCCTTGGTGCACTTTGCAAATGGCGGCCGGAAGTGTTTCTCATCTCTTAATTTTGAGCACTTAGTGGACAGTGGCCGAAGCCCATTCTCATCTGCCTTGGCCTAATTTGCAGTGCATAGTCACTTCGCAGCCGACGTACACTCCAATTCGCTTATATGTTGCCTTGTTGCACTTTGCAAATGGCGGCCGGAAGTGTTTCTCATCTCTTAATTTTGAGCACTTTGTGGACAGCGGCTGGAGCTCATTGTCATCTGCCTTAGCCTAATTTGCAGTGCATAGTCACTTCGCAGCCGACGTACACTCCAATTCGCTTATATATTGCCTTGGTGCACTTTGCAACTGGCGGCCGGAAGTGATTCTCATATCTTAATTTTGAGCACTTAGTGGACAGTGGCCGTAGCCCATTCTCATATCCCTTGGCCTAATTTGCAGTGCATAGTCACTTCGCAGCCGACGTACACTCCAATTCGCTTATATGTTGCCTTGGTGCACTTTGCAAATGGCGGCCGGAAGTGTTTCTCATCTCTTAATTTTGAGCACTCCAATTCGCTTATATATTGCCGTGGTGTACTTTGCAAATGGCGGCCGGAAGTGTCTCTCATCTCTTAATTTTGAGCACTTCGTGGACAGTGGCCGTAGCCCATTCTCATCTCCTTCGGCCTCCTTCGCACCCGACGTACACTCCAATTCGCTTATATATTGCCTTGGTGCACTTTGCAAATGGCGGCCGGAAGTGTTTCTCATCTCTTAATTTTGAGCACTTAGTGGACAGTGGCCGGAGCCCATTCTCATCTGCCTTGGCCTAATTTGCAGTGCATAGTCACTTCGCAGCCGACGTACACTCCAATTCGCTTATATGTTGCCTTGGTGCACTTTGCAAATGGCGGCCGGAAGTGTTTCTCATCTCTTAATTTTGAGCTTTTTGTGGACAGCGGCTGGAGCTCATTCTCATCTGCCTTAGCCTAATTTGCAGTGCATAGTCACTTCGCAGCCGACGTACACTCCAATTCGCTTATATATTGCCTTGGTGCACTTTGCAAATGGCGGCCGGAAGTGTTTCTCATCTCTTAATTTTGAGCACTTTGTGGACAGCGGCTGGAGCTCATTCTCATATCCCTTGGCCTAATTTGCAGTGCATAGTCACTTCGCAGCCGACGTACACTCCAATTCGCTTATATATTGCCTTGGTGCACTTTGCAACTGGCGGCCGGAAGTGTTTCTCATCTCTTAATTTTGAGCACTCCAATTCGCTTATATATTGCCGTGGTGTACTTTGCAAATGGCGGCCGGAAGTGTCTCTCATCTCTTAATTTTGAGCACTTCGTGGAAAGTGGCCGTAGCCCATTCTCATATCCCTTGGCCTAATTTGCAGTGCATAGTCACTTCGCAGCCGACGTACACTCCAATTCGCTTATATATTGCCTTGGTGCACTTTGCAACTGGCGGCCGGAAGTGTTTCTCATCTCTTAATTTTGAGCACTCCAATTCGCTTATATATTGCCTTGGTGCACTTTGCAAATGGCGGCCGGAAGTGTTTCTCATCTCTTAATTTTGAGCACTTTGTGGACAGCGGCTGGAGCTCATTCTCATCTGCCTTAGCCTAATTTGCAGTGCATAGTCACTTCGCAGCCGACGTACACTCCAATTCGCTTATATATTGCCTTGGTGCACTTTGCAACTGGCGGCCGGAAGTGATTCTCATATCTTAATTTTGAGCACTTAGTGGACAGTGGCCGTAGCCCATTCTCATATCCCTTGGCCTAATTTGCAGTGCATAGTCACTTCGCAGCCGACGTACACTCCAATTCGCTTATATGTTGCCTTGGTGCACTTTGCAAATGGCGGCCGGAAGTGTCTCTCATCTCTTAATTTTGAGCACTTCGTGGACAGTGGCCGTAGCCCATTCTCATCTCCTTCGGCCTCCTTCGCACCCGACGTTCACTCCAATTCGCTTATATATTGCCTTGGTGCACTTTGCAACTGGCGGCCGGAAGTGTTTCTCATCTCTTAATTTTGAGCACTTCGTGGACAGTGAACAGAGCCCATTCTCATCTCCATTGGCCTAATATGCAGTACCTAGCCACATCGCAGCCGACGTACACTTCAATTCGATTATATATTGCTTTGAGGCACTTTGCAAATGGCGGCCGGAAGTGTTTTTCATCTCTTAATTTTGAGCACTTCGTGGACAGTGGCCGTAGCCCATTCTCATCTCCTTCGGCCTCCTTCGCACCCGACGTACACTCCAATTCGCTTATATATTGCCTTGGTGCACTTTGCAACTGGCGGCCGGAAGTGTTTCTCATCTCTTAATTTTGAGCACTTCGTGGACAGTGAACAGAGCCCATTCTCATCTCCATTGGCCTAATATGCAGTACCTAGCCACATCGCAGCCGACGTACACTTCAATTCGATTATATATTGCTTTGAGGCACTTTGCAAATGGCGGCCGGAAGTGTTTTTCATCTCTTAATTTTGAGCACTTCGTGGACAGTGGCCGGAGCCCATTCTCATCTCCTCAGGCCTCCTTCGCAGTGCCTAGCCACTTCGCAGCCGACGTACACTCCAATTCGCTTATATATTGCCGACCTATACTTTGCAAATGGCGGCCGGAAGTGTTTCTCCTCTCTTAATTTTGAGCACTTCGTGGACAGTGGCCGGAGCCCATTCTCATCTGCCTTAGCCTAATTTGCAGTGCATAGTCTTTTCGCAGCCGACGTACACTCCAATTCGCTTATATGTTGCCTTGGTGCACTTTGCAAATGGCGGCCGGAAGTGTTTCTCATCTCTTAATTTTGAGCTTTTTGTGGACAGCGGCTGGAGCTCATTCTCATCTGCCTTAGCCTAATTTGCAGTGCATAGTCACTTCGCAGCCGACGTACACTCCAATTCGCTTATATATTGCCTTGGTGCACTTTGCAACTGGCGGCCGGAAGTGATTCTCATATCTTAATTTTGAGCACTTAGTGGACAGTGGCCGTAGCCCATTCTCATATCCCTTGGCCTAATTTGCAGTGCATAGTCACTTCGCAGCCGACGTACACTATAATTCGCTTATATATTGCCTTGGTGCACTTTGCAACTGGCGGCCGGAAGTGTTTCTCATCTCTTAATTTTGAGCACTCCAATTCGCTTATATATTGCCTTGGTGCACTTTGCAAATGGCGGCCGGAAGTGTTTCTCATCTCTTAATTTTGAGCACTTTGTGGACAGCGGCTGGAGCTCATTCTCATCTGCCTTAGCCTAATTTGCAGTGCATAGTCACTTCGCAGCCGACGTACACTCCAATTCGCTTATATATTGCCTTGGTGCACTTTGCAACTGGCGGCCGGAAGTGATTCTCATATCTTAATTTTGAGCACTTAGTGGACAGTGGCCGTAGCCCATTCTCATCTGCCTTGGCCTAATTTGCAGTGCATAGTCATTTCGCAGCCGACGTACACTCCAATTCGCTTATATATTGCCTTGGTGTACTTTGCAAATGGCGGCCGGAAGTGTTTCTCATCTCTTAATTTTGAGCACTTTGTGGACAGCGGCTGGAGCTCATTCTCATCTGCCTTAGCCTAATTTGCAGTGCATAGTCACTTCGCAGCCGACGTACACTCCAATTCGCTTATATATTTCCTTGGTGCACTTTGCAACTGGCGGCCGGAAGTGAATCTCATATCTTAATTTTGAGCACTTAGTGGACAGTGGCCGTAGCCCATTCTCATATCCCTTGGCCTAATTTGCAGTGCCTAGCCACTTCGCAGCCGACGTACACTCCAATTCGCCTATATATTGCCGACTTGTACTTTGCAAATGGCGGCCGGAAGTGTTTCTCCTCTCTTAATTTTGAGCACTTCGTGGACAGTGGCCGGAGCCCATTCTCATCTGCCTTAGCCTAATTTGCAGTGCATAGTCTTTTCGCAGCCGACGTACACTCCAATTCGCTTATATGTTGCCTTGGTGCACTTTGCAAATGGCGGCCGGAAGTGTTTCTCATCTCTTAATTTTGAGCACTTTGTGGACAGCGGCTGGAGCTCATTCTCATCTGCCTTAGCCTAATTTGCAGTGCATAGTCACTTCGCAGCCGACGTACACTCCAATTCGCTTATATATTGCCTTGGTGCACTTTGCAACTGGCGGCCGGAAGTGAATCTCATATCTTAATTTTGAGCACTTAGTGGACAGTGGCCGTAGCCCATTCTCATATCCCTTGGCCTAATTTGCAGTGCATAGTCACTTCGCAGCCGACGTACACTCCAATTCGCTTATATATTGCCTTGGTGCACTTTGCAACTGGCGGCCGGAAGTGTTTCTCATCTCTAAATTTTGAGCACTCCAATTCGCTTATATATTGCCGTGGTGTACTTTGCAAATGGCGGCCGGAAGTGTCTCTCATCTCTTAATTTTGAGCACTTCGTGGACAGTGGCCGTAGCCCATTCTCATCTCCTTCGGCCTCCTTCGCACCCGACGTACACTCCAATTCGCTTATATATTGCCTTGGTGCACTTTGCAAATGGCGGCCGGAAGTGTTTTTCATCTCTTAATTTTGAGCACTAAGTGGACAGTGGCCGGAGCCCATTCTCATCTGCCTTGGATTAATTTGCAGTGCATAGTCACTTCGCAGCCGACGTACACTCCAATTCGCTTATATGTTGCCTTGGTGCACTTTGCAAATGGCGGCCGGAAGTGTTTCTCATCTCTTAATTTTGAGCACTCCAATTCGCTTATATATTGCCGTGGTGTACTTTGCAAATGGCGGCCGGAAGTGTCTCTCATCTCTTAATTTTGAGCACTTCGTGGACAGTGGCCGTAGCCCATTCTCATCTCCTTCGGCCTCCTTCGCACCCGACGTACACTCCAATTCGCTTATATATTGCCTTGGTGCACTTTGCAAATGGCGGCCGGAAGTGTTTTTCATCTCTTAATTTTGAGCACTTCGTGGACAGTGGCCGTAGCCCATTCTCATCTCCTTCGGCCTCCTTCGCACCCGACGTACACTCCAATTCGCTTATATATTGCCTTGGTGCACTTTGCAAATGGCGGCCGGAAGTGTTTTTCATCTCTTAATTTTGAGCACTTCGTGGACAGTGGCCGTAGCCCATTCTCATCTCCTTCGGCCTCCTTCGCACCCGACGTACACTCCAATTCGCTTATATATTGCCTTGGTGCACTTTGCAAATGGCGGCCGGAAGTGTTTTTCATCTCTTAATTTTGAGCACTAAGTGGACAGTGGCCGGAGCCCATTCTCATCTGCCTTGGATTAATTTGCAGTGCATAGTCACTTCGCAGCCGACGTACACTCCAATTCGCTTATATGTTGCCTTGGTGCACTTTGCAAATGGCGGCCGGAAGTGTTTCTCATCTCTTAATTTTGAGCACTCCAATTCGCTTATATATTGCCGTGGTGTACTTTGCAAATGGCGGCCGGACGTGTCTCTCATCTCTTAATTTTGAGCACTTCGTGGACAGTGGCCGTAGCCCATTCTCATCTCCTTCGGCCTCCTTCGCACCCGACGTACACTCCAATTCGCTTATATATTGCCTTGGTGCACTTTGCAAATGGCGGCCGGAAGTGTTTTTCATCTCTTAATTTTGAGCACTAAGTGGACAGTGGCCGGAGCCCATTCTCATCTGCCTTGGATTAATTTGCAGTGCATAGTCACTTCGCAGCCGACGTACACTCCAATTCGCTTATATGTTGCCTTGGTGCACTTTGCAAATGGCGGCCGGAAGTGTTTCTCATCTCTTAATTTTGAGCACTCCAATTCGCTTATATATTGCCGTGGTGTACTTTGCAAATGGCGGCCGGACGTGTCTCTCATCTCTTAATTTTGAGCACTTCGTGGACAGTGGCCGTAGCCCATTCTCATCTCCTTCGGCCTCCTTCGCACCCGACGTACACTCCAATTCGCTTATATATTGCCGTGGTGTACTTTGCAAATGGCGGCCGGAAGTGTTTCTCATCTCTTAATTTTGAGCACTTTGTGGACAGCGGCTGGAGCTCATTCCCATCTGCCTTAGCTTAATTTGCAGTGCATAGTCACTTCGCAGCCGACGTACACTCCAATTCGCTTATATATTGCTTTGGAGCACTTTGCGGACAGTGGCCGAACTTTTTCCCATCTCTTAATTTTTGGCATTTCGTGGACAGAGGCTGGAACTCTTCCTCATCTCACTCGGCCACCTTCGCATTGCCTAGTCGCTTCACAGCTGACGTAAACTCTAATTCGCTTATATATTGCCTTGGAGCACTTCGTGCTCAGTGGCCGCAACTCTTTCCAATCACCTCATTTTGAGAACTTCGTGGACAGAGGCCGGAACTCTTCCACATCTCCCACGGCTTCCTTCGCATTGCTTAGTCACTTCGCAGCCGACGTACAATCCAATTCGCTTATATATTGCTTTGGAGCACTTTGCGGACAGTGGCCGAACTTTTTCCCATCTCTTAATTTTTGGCATTTCGTGGACAGAGGCTGGAACTCTTCCTCATCTCACTCGGCCACCTTCGCATTGCCTAGTCGCTTCACAGCTGACGTAAATTCTAATTCGCTTATATATTGCCTTGGAGCACTTCGTGCTCAATGGCCGCAACTCTTTCCAATCACCTCATTTTGAGAACTTCGTGAACAGAGGCCGGAACTCTTCCACATCTCCCACGGCTTCCTTCGCATTGCTTAGTCACTTTACAGCCGACGTACACTCTAATTCGCTTATTAATTGCTTTGAAGCATTCGCGGACAGTGGACGGAACTGTTTCCTATCACTTAATTTTGAGCACTTCGTGGACAGTGGCCGGAGCCCATTCTCATCTTCCTTGGCCTAATTTGAAGTGCATAGTCACTTCGCAGCCGACGTACACTCCAATTCGATTATATATTGCCTTGGTGTACTTTGCAAATGGCGGCCGGAAGTGTTTCTCATCTCTTAATTTTGAGCACTTCGTGGACAGTGGCCGGAGCCCATTCTCATCTCCCTCGGCCTCCTTCGCACTGCCTAGCCACTTCGCAGCCGACGTACACTCCAATTGGCTTATATATTGCCGTGGTGTACTTTGCAAATGGCGGCCGGAAGTGTTTCTCATCTCTTAATTTTGAGCACTTTGTGGACAGCGGCTGGAGCTCATTCCTATCTGCCTTAGCTTAATTTGCAGTGCATAGTCACTTCGCAGCCGACGTACACTCCAATTCGCTTATATATTGCTTTGGAGCACTTTGCGGACAGTGGCCGAACTTTTTCCCATCTCTTAATTTTTGGCACTTCGTGGACAGAGGCCGGAACTCTTCCTCATCTCACTCGGCCTCCTTCGCATTGCCTAGTCGCTTCACAGCTGACGTAAATTCCAATTCGCTTATATATTGCCTTGGAGCACTTCGTGCTCAGTGGCCGCAACTCTTTCCAATCACCTCATTTTGAGAACTTCGTGGACAGAGGCCGGAACTCTTCCACATCTCCCACGGCTTCCTTCGCATTGCTTAGTCACTTTACAGCCGACGTACACTCTAATTCGCTTATTAATTGCTTTGAAGCACTCGCGGACAGTGGACGGAACTGTTTCCTATCACTTAATTTTGAGCACTTCGTGGACAGTGGCCGGAGCCCATTCTCATCTTCCTTGGCCTAATTTGAAGTGCATAGTCACTTCGCAGCCGACGTACACTCCAATTCGATTATATATTGCCTTGGTGTACTTTGCAAATGGCGGCCGGAAATGTTTCTCATCTCTTAATTTTGAGCACTTCGTGGACAGTGGCCGGAGCCCATTCTCATCTCCCTCGGCCTCCTTCGCACTGCCCAGTCGCTTCACAGCCGACATACACTCCAATTCGCTTAAATATTGCCTTGCAGCACTTTGTGGACAGTGGCCGCAACTCTTTCCCATCTTTTAATTTTGAGAACTTCGTGGACAGTAGCCAGAAATCTTTCTCATCTCACTCTGCCTCCTTCGCATTGCCTAGTCGCTTCACATCCGACATACACTCCAGTTTGCTTAAATATTGCCTTGAAGCACTTTGTGGACAGTGGCCGCAACTCTTTCCCATCTTCCTAATTTTGAGAACTGCGTGGACAGAAGCCAGAGATCTTTCTCATCTCACTCTGCCTCCTTCGCATTGCTTAGTCACTCTGCAGCCGACGTACCCTCTAATTCGCTTATTAATTGCTTTGAAGCACTTCGCCGACAGTGGACGGTACTCTTTCCTATCACCTAATTTTGAGCACTTCGTGGACAGTGGCCGGAGCCCATTTTCATCTTCCTTGGCCTTATTTGCAGTGCATAGTCACTTCTCAGCCGACGTACACCCCGATTTGCTTATATGTTGCCTTTGCAATTGGCGGCCGGAAATGTTTCTCATCTCTTAATTTTGAGCACTTCGTGGACAGTGGCCGGAGCCCATTCTCATCTTCCTTGGCCTAATTTGCAGTGCATAGTCACTTCGCAGCCGACGTACACTCCAATTCGATTATATATTGCCTTGGTGTACTTTGCAAATGGCGGCCGGAAGTGTTTCTCATCTCTTAATTTTGAGCACTTCGTGGACAGTGGCCGGAGCCATTCTCATCTCCTCGGCCTCCTTCGCACTGCCTAGCCACTTCGCAGCCGACGTACACTCCAATTCGCTTATATATTGCCTTGAAGCACTTTGTGGACAGTGGCCGCAACTCTTTCCCATCACATAATTTTGAGAACTTCGTGGACAGTAGCCAGAGATCTTTCTCATCTCACTCTGCCTCCTTCGCATTGCTCAGTCGCCAATGGCCGACACGCACCTGGCTCCGCCAACAGCTGCCTTCAGTTTTTCCAGACAGCGGCCGCAAACTTTCCCATCACCACTTGCAGTTCGGGAGAGCTGAGATTCTTCTGATCTCACCGCCCCCGACAAGCCTAGCCCGCCTGCCG
>JAWNKY010002108.1:0-70628 GCA_035041765.1 Drosophila algonquin | reverse complement strand
ATGAATTGTCATGTCTATATATTGTATGGTTAGTGGCTCGATATCGACTGGTTATACCCAAAAAATGCCTACTGAAATTCGGCCGTTTTTTCCGCGAGAGTCACTCAAGAGAGAAGAGAATAGAGCAATTTGGAACAAGGCAGAACGAATGGAGTCAAAACATGCGGCATTACAGGAAAATTATATTTTTACAGGAAAAAGTCTGTCTGAGATGTTTCTATGAATATGTACATACATATGTACTAATTCTATTCCTACTAATTACTCCTTCTAATTCTATTTCCATTGCGTGGGGTAGTAGAAGGTTAATGTTTTGGTTTCCAGCATATGATTTTACGAGGGCGCTCTCTCAGCTTCTTTCTATCTCTCTCTCTCTAATTGACACTGTTCACAAGGTGAATTTAGTGATGAGGTGACGTTGTCTGTGGGCAGGACCATTTACTCTATTTCGGCGCTCAGCATACGACAAACGGATGGTTCGCGAAAGAGAGCAGATGTTGTGACGTAGATGTTGTCACCTTATTACTAAATTCATCTTGAAGTCATACCGATGAGTGTAAATAGACAGTTGCTCTATTGAGAGAGCACTTGTTCAGATAGTGAAGCAGAGAGTTCTCAAGTGGAATGAGAGGGATAGAAAGAAAAACTCAAACAAATGTAACGGCTATTTTTCTCATTCCTTCCACACGCATTTTTAGAGCGAAATCATTTGCGTTTCCCCCTCCCCTTCCTGTAACGGTTAAAAAACTGTTTTCTGTGATGATGAGAGTGGAGGGGGGATATTGCTAAGGCAAGTAAACAGCGCATCGCGCATCCCTTTTGTTTTATGAGAGTGGGTCATGGTCAGAAGATGGAAGGGGAAACAGAGAGAAAGAGAGCGCACGTGCTTGCCAGTTTTGTTTTGATTTCGCAGTTTCTTTGGTGGACAATTCTATTTCTTTTCACAGAGTGACCACATGCAATTGCAGGTACCCCTCCCCTACCTATACCGGCTCATTCAATCAGAATATGCAAATATGTATTATATTATGTATATTTATATATGAATGTACATATGTCCATTGGTTTTAAAATATAAGTTAACGAGAGTTAACTGAATCTGCCACTGGATGGAGCGGACTCTGCATTATTGTCGAATAAGCAGTTTTCGTCATCTGTGGGATCGCGATCGGCGCGACCGATCGCCCGGATCGCCCAACAAACACCACTTAAGAGGCGCTGGGTCAGCACTTTGGCTGGATAGCAACCAGCGTCGTGGGCGGCAGCGAAGGGCTTGCCTTTAGGAGTTTAGGATACTTAAGTTTAGTCTTTAGCGGTCAGCCGAGTGGCAGCAACGTATTCGTTCTCGCCTTGCAGGCCCTTATTACTCACATTATAATATCTTTGTACTTGATTCAATCTTATCCAGTTTAATATCATTAAAGATTGTAAAACAAATCTATACTTGTGTCCAATTAAATAATTACTTATATACATCCATACATATACATAAGTACATGCCTACATATCAATACTTATGTACATATGTATGTAGATATATACATTTATATATTTATGTAAATAAATCATTGCCTGCGCGGGGGCTTATTGTTTTGAACACTTGATATTGTTAGGCTTCTCTCTCTTTTCTTTAGGGAAAAGAACGGATTGAGTTGTTAATGGGGGTGGGCGGTGATTGCGGTAGGGCATGGACAAGCAGACAGCGCATCACGCTTGTTTGTGGGAGAGGCGGGTTACAAGGTTAGTATAGGGCAGCTAGTATAGGGCTCACACTTAGATTGCCGTGGATCGCTATTACTCAATGCGTGACAAAGCAGTGAGGAAGACTTAAGAGAGAGAGAGAGGGAACGTATATCTTGTCTACGTAGCCACTCTAAATGATTTTCTTTATTGTGGCTGTACTAATGATCCAATATGATCCAGATTCAGCAAGCTGGTAGATATGGTTATTTTCCATGATTCTGTGTTTTTGAATTTCTCGTATCTTACAAATTGTGTGTTCCACAGATTTTCGTCTTTTGTGGGGGCGGAAGGAGGCGTGGCAAAATTTTAAAATAAACTTGTGCTGAATGGATATCACAGGAGTTTGGATAGAAAGTTTGGTTACTCTAGCTCTTATAGTCTCTGAGAACTAGGCGCTCATTTAAACGAATAGGCAAAACAGACAGGGTCGTGTGTGAGAGAGAGCGAGAGGGAACGATGACTTTCGAAATGGTTTTCTTCATTGTAGCTATAATAATGGTCCGATCTGATCCAGATTCAACACTCTGATAGAAATGGTCATTCTCTATGGTTCTGCGTTTTTAGTTTTCCGTATCTTCAAAATTGTGTATGCCACAGACTTTCGTCCTTTGTGGGGGCGGAAGGGTGCGGGGCGAAATTTTGAAATACACTTTGAGTAGTGTGATAACACAGGAGACTGGATACAAAACTTGGTTACTCTAGCTTTAATAGTCTATGAGATATAGGCGCAAATGAAGACGGACGGACAGACGGACGGACATACGGACGGACAGACATGTCTATATCGACTCGGCTATTGATGCTGATCAAGAATATATCCACTTTATGGGGTCGGAAACGCTTCCTTCTGGGCGTTACACACAACCGTTATCTCCACAAATCTAATATACCCCTATACTCTTCGAGTACCGGGTATAAAAATTGTATTGGGGTGTCGTCTTTATTACCAAGTCCTAATTAATTGCTTCTCTGAATTCCTTGATACACATTAGATCGGTAAAATGTGTGTCACTTATTTGACTTCTAAGCTTGACCAGAATTATCTTTAGACTGGAAAAAGCCACCTCGCAGGTGTATGTCGCACGAAACATTGAGTAGAGCTTGTAAATTTCTGATTTGAGGTTCGGATATTTTTCGTCATTAATGGCTACCCAAAAATTTTGTCCAGTTTCCAAAGGAACACTAACATCATTCCGTAATTTAATAAGCTATTCACATAATGAAGTGTCCAGATCGGTAAGCTCAACGGTAAATGGAAAATCATGTATTTCTATTGTAAGCGATATAATATTGAAATCCTTAAGTCTTTCTCTGAAATTTTCTCTTAAATTCTGTACTATAGCTGCAAAATCATTAATTTTATCATAACTTTAAAGGTCTAACTCAGAAAATATAAGCGAGGTTTTTTTAAAGTCTACTATATTATTGTTTTTTATGTTTGTTCGGAGCAGAACGACGTAAATTAAATTAAAGTAAATTCCATCGAGCACAATTGTTTGTTTGTTTTGCCTTGTATGTTATCTGCCTCCATAAGAGCTCTCCCAGCTAAAGCTCATGCTCTGATTTTATCTGCTTGCGCTCTTTCTTGAGATAATAGCTTTCGACTGCTGTGGCAGGGCCGCTATGATGAAGACGTTTAGT
This sequence comes from Drosophila algonquin, assembly GCA_035041765.1. NCBI lineage: Eukaryota > Metazoa > Arthropoda > Insecta > Diptera > Drosophilidae > Drosophila > Drosophila algonquin. The sequence continues at coordinate 67,244 of JAWNKY010002108.1, read as the reverse complement.
GCAGCTCCGATCACCAACAAACAATAAAGCATTACTTGATGAATTTAGTAAAACCAAATTAGTGCCTTATTAATTGAAATATTTGAATACAGGTGATATATTCGATATCTACCTCTAACAATGTTCGTGATTAATATGGAAAGTTTTTTGTCGAAATGGGCTATTGTTCTAGTAAATTGGAAAATGTTGTTAAAATGTTGTTGTCCTTGTAAGGACAGATTTAAAACATTTAATATTTCTGTTACATCACACAGAAATGCTAAATCAATTAAAAAATATAGATTTTCCAGCAGATTTTCTTCAGCGTTCCCAATGGTTTTTATAAAGTTTGCCACTGCTTTTCGCAAATTAAAGAGACGCGCTAATCATTTTCACCTACCTAGCCACCGCACTTCTGCATACATAAAAAGATCGCCAAATTCTGCATCCAAGCTTTTGACAAACTCTTTAAATTTTCTATGAATTAATGCATTATGTCCACCTCTAATTTTGTTAATTATTCCAACAGAAATGTTCATAACCGTGTGCATTTTAAGCTGTTTTGCAAAGAGGGCTTCTTGTTGAATTATGCAATGCAACGTGGGGCAATGAATTTCATTTTTTTTGAGAATCCCCAAAAGGCCTTTATTTTTTCAAGTCATGACCGCCGCTCCATCGGTACATACTAGACGTCTGCATGAATGCATTCATAACAAAGCCACATTGAGTACATTCGAATTGAGTAGAATATGAGTGAGTGAAACAGACAGAATGAGACGAATGTGTATACTACTGTTTCGCAAGAAGAACATCTTGTGTCTCATGTCGAAAGACAGAGTATAACGAAAGAAGAGCAAAAGGAAATGAAAACTTCGAAAACATTCGAAGTACTCAAGTAGTTCGCAGAATACTTTGAGTAGTCACTTTGTGCTTTGAGAAATTGAGAGCAGACGTGCGAAATGGAAGGCAAAGCTGCAGAAAAAAATGTATGTATTTGCCGGCAAATTCTAGCGTGTTGTTTTTGTGTTTTGTTTTGTTTAAAGCTTGTGTTTTAGTTTTAGTAACAAAATGTGTAGTTGTGACCGTCTATAAATGTTTTCTGTGTTGATATTTGCAGATTTAATATTTATTTGATTGAAATAATATATTATAGCTTCAATAGCTTCTAATCCAGATAACATTAATAAAGTTATGTTTTTAAACTCTAATATAAATTATATGTAATAAATATATAAATTTAATAATTCACAACAAAAAATACATTGCACACATATTTCTTTATTTTTTCCTCTTTATTTTAGCAGATAAAACACACAGCAGAAAACAGCTGACAATATTCGAATGTATTCAATATACAACATTTAATTACTTCTGCTGCTCACTCACTCACTTCGTTTCTTTTCGGGTATATTTTTGTGCTGCCGAGGGAAACACGACTTCAGTCACTCACTCATTCTCATTTCGTTTTGTACAAGTATTCACTCAATTCAATTTTGACTTTGTACATTTGAATGTGTTTTTTTTTGCCATTCATGCAGACGTCTAGTACATACTGCATTTAATTTTTTTTTATCTGCAAAACACAAAACCTTCGTCGAAAGTTCTCCAAATAAAAAAAAAGCTAATTCAAAAAAAAGGAAAATTCATTTTTAACAAAGCCAGAATTCTCGCTTTCCGCAATTCACAAATTGGGATTTGAAAAAAGCCAGATTTTACGGGAAAAAAGCTAAATTGACAGCAATGTTCATTACTCATGCGTTATGCTTATGTATGTATGCATGTGTCCTTAACGTGTATGCGTATGCACATGTGAAGTTCTCCTCGACGACAGCAAATACATAAGACGAATGCGCAGCGAGGCACAAAATGGCTACGACTGCGACGTCGACTGCGACGTTGACTGCGATTCCAAAAAAGACTGCGCCTATAAAAGACGTGTGCTTTGTTCATTGTGCTGTCGGTGACCGACCAGAGTTTGCTGCCCAGGTGAACCGACTTAAATTCCGCGGCAGTCATGACCTCCTCAAGGTTTTTTGAGTAGAGCTCCTCCATGAACTCTTCAGGTGTGATGGACATGTCCACGTCGTAGACCACGACCTTGGCTTGGACTCTGGGGTCTTCGTCACTTCGAGGCCTGCTTTGGACCTGCTTTCGTACTCCGAGTTTCGGCACCACAGTCTTCTTGACCCGCTCAACTACATATCTGCTTACCCGTCTCCTCCGGGTTCTTGCTCTGTATGAGACCAGATCAGGTGTCGCGTGGCTTGGCGATCGGTGGGGCAGCGATGGTGCTTGATGCGGGCAAGCCTGCAAAGGCTGCCGCATACGCAGCGGTGGTGACGGAAGTGACGACCTTTTTCGCCAGCCATTGCCATAACTAACTCGTCGTACCTATTGGCAGCGGCGAGTACATGGAGGAGGCCATGGAGGCCTCCGTTGGCATCTGACCCCTTAAAACTGCCTCGCTCACAGCCATCCTTACAGAAGACATTTCCACGATGATGGCCGAGTATCCTGCCGCGACAATGTCAGTCGCCGGGCATGTGGGCGCAGTGGGGACGGCGGTCCACTCTGTCTGCTCGTCTTTCCACACATTGATTGTGAGCATGCATGGCAGTGAATAGAAATATCCAGCAGCAAGTGCGGCTTCGGCAATGCAACTTCGGCTCTTGCTATCTCGCTTCTTCCAAGGCATACTAAACAAGGTAGGCTTATAGAGAGGAATAAGAAGGTATTCAAAATGACAGAAGAGAGAGAGAGAGACTCACAAATGCGTTGTGAGAAAGAGTCTCAAAGGAGTAATGCGTTTGCTCGCTTGTGTCAAAACAAAGAAATTTGTACGTACATGCAAATGTATGTATGTATATACATATGAATGTGAGTTTTGTGTTGCAAATAAGACCGGAATGATTTAATAAGTATAAGTATATAGTATAAGTATATTGTAATTTATGTTTATTTTTTTTCTTTTATAAGAGAATTTTTAACAATTTTTTGTTGCCCATTATTTTTTGTTTCTGCTTTTGAAGCATAATTTTTTTATTTAAATACTTAATTCTAAAACAAATTCTTGTTTTAAAGAAAAATTCTTTTGTTTTTTTTTTGCAAAGAAATATCATGGGACTTATTTACTAATAAATTGATAACATTATTTTTTAAAGATATTTTGTTGTCATAATTAGTATGCAGGAAAATGTTCTCTAATTTTAATATTTTTTCCTTAAATTCAGCTGATGGCTTTCTTAAATATCCTGCCGAAACTTGGTGGACGTAACTAAATTAAGAGTTCTCCTTGTCCTCCTCTTGTAGTTTTAATTTTTTAATTATATATCCCGACATACACCCAGCGACAAAAAAATTAGTAAAATTATAAAATCGATATATTCAACAAAAACAACATTTTTTCCAATAGGTTATTTAATTTTCTATAATCTAATATAAACAAACATGTTTCAGAGGTTTTTTTTTCAAATTATATATTAATTAATATTTGGTGGTACCCCCCTTGGCTTTTATAACACATTGAACCCTATTGGGCATCGAATGGGCATCAATAATAGTCGATTCTAGTTGAATGCATTTTTAAAAATAACAAAACGTAAGAGAATCACTTACAGAGCGCGCTCGATGACAAGGTGCAGAATCGTCCTGAAAGATGGGATCTTCTTCTCTCTCACTAACTGATTCCATACTCGGCACAACTCCATTGCGAATAAATTCTTCATACTTTTTCGCATTCACCATCCCTTTAATCATTATTAGTGATTCTGTTTTATATTTGGATATGCATCCCCATATCATAACATAGGGCGAATGCTTTACGGTTGCAATGCAGCAATTTTCAGAATAGCGTTCCCCTTTTCTGCGACGAACTGTGCGAGAACCATCGGGTCCAATGAGGTTAAATTAGGACTCATCCGAAAATATGACACGTGACCACTCAGATTCACCCCAATTTTCTTTTGTTTAGCCCAATTTAAGCGTGCTTTTTTTCATTAGACTGTTCAGAAGTGGCTTTTTGGCAGGTGTCCTTGCCATTAAACCCATCTCCTTTAGACGACGCTGTATTGTTCGAGCAGAAATTTTTTTGGCAAATCGTTGCTGCACTTCGGATGCTATCTCACAGCATTTTTGAATCGATCATTCAGGCTCGTTTTCATAATAAAACGATTTTCCCTTGCACTAGTGCACTTTTTTCTTCCCGATCCTTCCGTCCTCTCCACTCGTCCAGTCTCACGAAATTTTTTTAAAAATCGTCGCACTGAGCTTTCGTTGAACTTTGTTTGATCTGCTATTTGCCGAATTGAGACATTTTGTTGAGCCAAGGCAATAATTTTTGACTTTTCAGTCACCGTCATCTGTTTTCCCTTAGGCATTTTTCTAAGGACTCCGAAGTAAAATGTTTTGCGCAAATTTTTTCCAGTAACTGAGACGACAGAAAGCACACAACAAAAGAAGAAAACATTCACGGGGACTCCCAAAAAAAAAATTAGACGAATCGAATAACATTTCGGGAAACCCCACGCTAGAGAAGTCGAAAATGCATGAAATTTTAGAGTGCGGCTTTTTTTTGTCGCTGGGTGTATATTCAAGAGCATCCTCCGTGAGCTCATCAACATCTCCGGGAAGTGTAGGAAAAGGTGGCAGTTCCGCGACATCTTCAACTTCTGGCAACTCAGGTAGCGCCCCGGCTGAAGCTGTCATGTCGACATTAATCCATGGGACATCTTCGACCTCTACATTACCCTTTGGACCCAAAAGTTACGTATTACGTATATGGCGGCGACATTGTACATACGCAAGAAAGTCTGGGAGAACCTGAAAAATCGTGGAAAAAGCCACCTCGCAGGTGTATGTCGCACGAAACATTGAGTAGAGCTTGTAAATTTCTGATTTGAGGTTCGGATATTTTTCGTCATTAATGGCTACCCAAAAATTTTGTCCAGTTTCCAAAGGAACACTAACATCATTCCGTAATTTAATAAGCTATTCACATAATGAAGTGTCCAGATCGGTAAGCTCAACGGTAAATGGAAAATCATGTATTTCTATTGTAAGCGATATAATATTGAAATCCTTAAGTCTTTCTCTGAAATTTTCTCTTAAATTCTGTACTATAGCTGCAAAATCATTAATTTTATCATAACTTTAAAGGTCTAACTCAGAAAATATAAGCGAGGTTTTTTTAAAGTCTACTATATTATTGTTTTTTATGTTTGTTCGGAGCAGAACGACGTAAATTAAATTAAAGTAAATTCCATCGAGCACAATTGTTTGTTTGTTTTGCCTTGTATGTTATCTGCCTCCATAAGAGCTCTCCCAGCTAAAGCTCATGCTCTGATTTTATCTGCTTGCGCTCTTTCTTGAGATAATAGCTTTCGGCTGCTGTGGCAGGGCCTCTATGATGAAGACGTTTAGTGCAGCTCCGATCACCAACAAACAATAAAGCATTACTTGATGAATTTAGTAAAACCAAATTAGTGCCTTATTAATTGAAATATTTGAATACAGGTGATATATTCGATATCTACCTCTAACAATATTCGTGATTAATATGGAAAGTTTTTTGTCGAAATGGGCTATTGTTCTAGTAAATTGGAAAATGTTGTTAAAATGTTGTTGTCCTTGTAAGGACAGATTTAAAACATTTAATATTTCTGTTACATCACACAGAAATGCTAAATCAATTAAAAAATATAGATTTTCTAGCAGATTTTCTTCAGCGTTCCCAATGGTTTTTATAAAGTTTGCCACTGCTTTTCGCAAATTAAAGAGACGCGCTAATCATTTTCACCTACCTAGCCACCGCACTTCTGCATACATAAAAAGATCGCCAAATTCTGCATCCAAGCTTTTGACAAACTCTTTAAATTTTCTATGAATTAATGCATTATGTCCACCTCTAATTTTGTTAATTATTCCAACAGAAATGTTCATAACCGTGTGCATTTTAAGCTGTTTTGCAAAGAGGGCTTCTTGTTGAATTATGCAATGCAACGTGGGGCAATGAATTTCATTTTTTTTGAGAATCCCCAAAAGGCCTTTATTTTTTCCAGTAATGACCGCCGCTCCATCGGTACATACTGCATTTAATTTTTTTATCTGCAAACACACAAAACCTTCGTCGAAAGTTCTCCAAATAATATTTGCCCTGTAACATGCCCATGAAGAGAAATCATATCGAACAATTCTTCAAAACAAACGAGATGTTTGGAGGAGAATATATGCTAAAAATATTCATGTTAAGACTAAACGAATATATTTTCTAATGTATATTCCAACTCCTCCGTATCCATTATCCCGTTCTTTACCTATAAAGTTGAAATTTGATAAACTACACATTGCGCTATTTCTTACCAAAAATGTCTGGACTAAACAAATTTCTAATAAATGTTTATTATTATCAGTGCCAAATAAACGAACTAAAAAGAAAGTGTAAGAAATAAAGAAAAAAAAACCAAATGTACTAAAACAAGATATACGAAAAAAATAAAAATTAATTATTAATTTTATTTAAATCGATTTTGCAATTTGTTTGCGCTATTTCAGAATTAATTTTTTCTAATAACTTTCTAGTATCTGCGTTAATATTATAGTTTTTTGAATCTGTGAGAAGGAAGTGGGAGATATTAAATGAAATTTTGTTAAAACTTTCTTCAGCTAAATTCTGATTTGTCTCAGGCTGGATACTATGGTCGGAATGTGAAGAAATGAAACGTTCACTTGGTACGTACTGGTGGTCGTTCAATATATTTTGCCACTCTTTATTGTACTACGTGCATTGAAACTTTCAGAGTTTTGGTTTTTAGTGTTATTAACAATTTTGGTATAAGGTTTGTAAGAGTGAACAGTTTCTGCTGTGGAGGACATGTTGATGTTAAAAGGTGGAGGAAAAGTTTCGTAATCAAAAGAATCAACCGAATCCGTTTTGCCAAACAGCGCCGGATATTTTCCTTTATATGTATGCTATATTTAGCAAACGCTCTTTTTCTCGCAGGACAAGAAAAGGAGGTATAACATGATTATTTAGTAGGTATCGTTTTAATTAAAAAAAACGTATATTTGAATTTATATGCTTTTGTGTTAATTTTGGGCAAAGAGCGTTGGATTTTTGGAATCGATGTCATATAATTCATCGACTATTTTCCATGAAATAACGCCATCAGGGGTGTCAAGATCTCTGTTTTTAACTATGTTCTTAATCGATTTAATCAAATGTGGAACATCGTGGAATGCAAAAATTTCTTTATTGTGAACTTTAAAGTTGGGATGCTTAATGTCAACTCCCAGTCTTCTGAAAACAGCTCTATTATTTGAGCCCTGGTCGCAAATAGCTGCTCTTACAGTAAGCCCTAAGGCTTGTGCTTGTTCAATATTAGCCGTCACTTTATTCAAAAGGGCTTCGTGTTTTATACCGTTTGCAGATACAGTACATATAGCTTAAAACATATTTCCAGTTTTCAAATAGGTCTCTAATCATGAAAACTCTGGCTGGCTGCCCTAAGAGCCTTTTTGTATGTTGGCCATCATTTTCGTAGGCTTGAATTTCATCTATTGCAATATTATAATGAAGACCTCGTCTGATCTTAAAGCACTCATTAAAGCACTCCTTAAAGCAGGATTAAATTCTGGCCTCATATTTTTCAGCACGTGCGTTTTGTTGGCAGTTTCAAATGTAGAACATCTCGAAGATATTCATAGATCCTTCACGAGTACTCAATGTCTTTTAAAAACATGATACATATCATTTTTGGCCCGCAGAAACATGACACAAATTGGCTATTGTGGAAATAATGTTTGGTTTTGAGTCAGCTCTTCTGGTTCTGTAATGGCTATTCCTGCGAGAAACAGCTTTGTGCAAGGTCGAAAATTGCTTCTTCAATTTTTTAAAACTATTTGTTCGGGCCAGCCGCTAAATAATAGGCCTAACTTAAAACCCTGTGTAACTAGTTTGTAGTTTATACAAAAAAGCTTGGCATCTCAAACACCATTATATCTTTTTTTTCTATAAAATGCCTCGTTTTGCTTTTTTTTTAAGCAGTTGTTACAAAACTCGATATCAACGGATTCATTATTCTCTAATGGAACTTTATCAGGCGTTTCTGTTCCACACTGTGGCTCTAGTTCGCTTGTAATTATATTATCCAAAATTTATTAATCCAAAATACTGCGTCTCAAAATGCCGATCGCAAATTCGAGCATTTTTTACCAGCGAATCGCTATCCGAACCGCAAACCGATGGAATTCGAATTCGATGGAAATCTGAATAATCTCACAGGAAAATCGGATGAACTGTTTCTATAACTACTAAGGAAAAAGCCAAGAATGCATTTAGTCCCGTCTTTTCGGGTGTCTTTTATAACAGCGGGCGAGATAATTAATTATAAAAAATCCAACTATGTAGGTTAATACTTAATAATGAATAATGAATAAAAACTGATTCAGCAGCAAGTGCGCGGCACGCCGCATACACTCCACGCACACACTCAACTCACACACTAGCCGGGAAGAGAGAAAGAGGCTAGCCAACCAAACAAATTGTCATACATATGCAGGTCTCCACGTCCTACTATAATATGCCTTGTTTCACAAACACTCACACTGGGATATGCATAAGAGGGTCTCTTAGTCCTACTAAAAAATGCAGCTTTCCCCACAAACACTCGTTCACTTAGCAAATGCAGGTCTTTTTGTTGTCTTTTTGTTGTCCTACTAGCATTTGAATTTTTCTCCACAAACACTCACTCACACGTAGATGTGAAAAAATTAGTCAAATGCCAATAGTTTCTCTTCTAGTTTAACTAATTGTAAATCAAAGCACCGTACCGTGCTACTTGTCTTTCTCTCAAGATTCGAGCGCGCTTTTGGTCTATCCATCAAACACGCATGCATATGTATGTACACACATATACACTCATGGACAAAATAATAGGTGTGCAATATTTTTCTCTTTTAACTTCTAATTTTTTATTCATACCTTCATTAATTTCACGAAATCAAAGTTTTTTGAAAACCTTTATTTATTGTGCTTAAAGAAAAACTAAAAATGATTTCACAAACCATTTAATTAACAAAAAAATTAAATTTGTCCTTAAAATCTTCAATTTTGGCTGGACACAATAATAGGTGCATTGAGATAAATGTTTAAATTAAATAATTATTTTACTAGTTTTGGTCTTGTTTTGTACTAAATAGAGTATATGACTGTTAATAGCCGGTGCATCCGCCATTATTTCGCCGGACTTTATCCATTCGTCTTGGCATGGAGCATATCAGTTTCTGACAAGTTCCAATTGGAATGTTGTTCCATGCTTTTTGGACAATATCCCAAAGCTGGTTTTTATTTTGGCAAAATGTCTTCCCGACCTCTCTTTTGAGTTCACCCCAGAGATTCTCAATGGGATTGAGGTCCGGGGATTGGCCACTCAAGAACATCCAACTTTTGCTCTCGGAACCAATCCTTCACTCTCCTTCATTGCCTTTCGGACGACGAAAATTCCGTTTGGCATCATTACCAAATAATTGTATTTTAGTTTCGTCACTCCAGAGGATATTACGCCATTTTTTCTCACCCTCCGGTCCGCACCAGGTTCCATGATCTAGAGCAAATTTCTTCCTCATCTGTAAATTTGCCGGCTAGCAAAGGAACCTTGCGAGCAATCGTACCTGGTAGGTTTGCTATTGCTAGTCGTCGCCGAACGGTCCGTGATGACACAATATTCCCAATATTCTTAAATGGGTCGCTTTTAACCAACTGAACAATGCGATTATCGGTCCTAGATGATGATTTTCATCTATTTTTTCCGGTTTTAATGCATTTGTTACGAAGTTCTGCGAACATTTCATTACCATGGCAATGGATTTATACGTTTTTCCTTGATTTCGGAGTCGTCGAATGAGTCTTCTCTCCTCCGCACTGCAGTGAAGCCCACGGCCCATCTAATAATATATTGGTTGATAAATCCCTATTTAGTTATAATTTCCTAATACCTTACCTTCTACAGCCACAGGATTATCTTAATTAACTATGGGTACATTTTTTGCTTCATACTCGTCCACCTATTTTATTGGCCAGCCTAATTTGCAGTCTAAGCAATAAAACAATCCACAATTTTTAGCAGCAAGCTGATTAATTCGGGGAATTCACCCAATTCGCATTGAAATAGTATGACCATGTTAAATAAGTATAATTTCCCCATAAAATTTTGCGTTTATATCGCTTTAAATCGATATCTTAAAAAAAAAATTGCACACCTATTATTTTGTCCATGAGTGTATGTACATACATTTAAAAAAAGCTTCCCAGCAGCTCTGCGGACTAGCCCACGCCTAGCTATCTGACTAGCCCACGCCTAGCTATCTGACTAGCCCGTCCGGGCCAGCACTGACCCGCAGACTAGCCCGACCCCATTGGGGTTGATGTGTCGGCAGGCGTTGCATCAATGTAGACTAGTCCGTGACTAGGCTGCGGAGACCAGCCCATGGCCATTGCATCAACGTTGTGTAGTCCGTGACTAGGCTGCGGAGACCAGTCCACGGGCTGGCCCAAGTGGACTAGCCCACGGCTAGGCTGCTAATGGACAGTTAATGGACAGGTCCAAGTGGACTAGACCACGGGAACATCCTCATGGGCCAGCCCATGGACTGGTCCACGTAGACTAATCACGGACTAGGCTGCGGAGACCAGTTAATGGACTGGTCCATGTGGACTAAGCCACGGCTAGGCTAGGAAAATGGTATAGGCTCAATAAAAAACTTGTTTTCATTTTCTATTTATATTATTTACAACTAAAAACTAAAAAAAAATAATAAAATAAAATAATAAATATAAAAAAAAAACAAATAAATGCCTTCATGGCTTAAATCTACAACTTAAAATAAAATACAATAATAAAAAATAATAAATATAATGAAACAAAAAAAAAATGCCTTCATGGCTTAAATCTACAACTTAATATCTATTAACTATAATAAATTAAATACTAGACTTATTTTTATTGTTTTTGGCGATAATTCGCTTCTTTTGTAAGTGTAAAGCACGGCGAAGATGGTTGATCCCCGGTCCTGGCTCTTCCAATTCAATTGATGCTGAAAATATAATTGAAGATATAATTTAAATATTGTTACTTAAAATTGGATTTTGCATTATTACTTACCGATGATCGCGGTGTAAAAATGCTCAAGGGACTTTAAGCATTTCTTTCCCAGCACCTCGTCCACATTGCATTGGAAACCAACTTCGTCTACAAAAATATTTTTCAAATTTTGCTGCACAGAGCCCGGATGCAGGCGCTGATGCATGTCATTAATCTGTTAAAAATATTATATTAGCTAAATATGTTAAGACAATTCATAAAAAATACGTACGTATTCGTCTCGGTTCCCCTTTCCAATTTTTTCGTTGAGGTCAACGAGTTCTTCAAAGCTTTTAATGGGACAGCATTCCAAAATTTTTTTTGTATGGCCATTGGCATTCTTTTCCAGAAGCTGTCCCATCATCACTTTCACTTCCGTAAGTTCGCCCACCACAAACTCCAGCTTTCGAGTCAAATTTTCCTCCATTACGTTCATTTGCTCTTTGGCGCATTTCGTGCACTCGTTTTCTTTGTCTGTAAATTTAAAAGTATATTTTAGTACAATATATCATTAATAACAATAATGTTAACTTACCTTGGCAGGAGAACTTCACTCTGTTGAATTCTGACATGTCTTAAAGGATAAGTAAATATTAGAAAATTTCAAAATACAATAAAAATATTATAAATACAAATACATATACATATACATATATATACATATATAATAATAATAATAACTATATAATATATAATAAATGAAAAAAACTAATAGTAATTTATAAATAATTAATATAAATGCAGCAGTGGCATAACAACTAACCTATTTCCGAATGGAATACAAAGTCCCTTACACTCTAAATAATTTAAGGGAAACCTCTCCTCTACCTCATAGTCGTCAATATCTACCATGTAAACCCCCAAACTTGTCGAATCTAGAGGCTCATCGTACAAACTATATTATTAGAAAATCTTCGACCCATGAAAAAGCCCTCATCAGAAAACGATGTTATTATTAAAGGAATATAACCTTTAATAAAGCAACAATTGTCTGGTCTCCTAGAACTTAAAATGCACCCTTTAAAATAACATCTATCTCCTACAATTTTGAGTTCTGTCTCATCAAATGGCCCTGAAAACTTTTCGTCACTGATTTTTCTATGAATCTGCTCTAAAATCTTGTTTGGTTTCCTAACCATCCTTTTCATTTTTTGCAAATAATTCTCAAATGAGTATGACGACCCCGAAGTGGGGTCACCTACTTGCTCTATTGTTTTTCTTATGTGTAAAAGACTTTGAACATTGTAAGAAAGGCTATTTTTACCAAATAAGTTAGGAAAATTATAAACAAAAAGATCTAGCATGGATTGTGCACTGGAAAGATTTTTTTTCTCGCAACATTGGAAAGCACAAAATGCGATATGCGCAGTGAAGTAAAAGAAATAAATAATATACAGTCAGCACAACATTTAATCGGACACCCTGCACTATTGAGATTAAATGCTTATATCTCAAAACTTTCGTAATTTTAGATACTTTTTTTAAACATATCATGGAAACAGTTATTTCCTAAGTATATAAGTAACAAAAAAATTTAACTTTTATTATTGCCCACAATAATATGGAACGGAAAGCGAAAAAAGTGCTTAAAATTTCTGTCCAAAATTCGAAACTACCTTCACAAGGCTGGTTTACATGGAAGAGTTGCTCGCCGAAATCCTTATATTTCTGCCATTAACAAAAAGAAGCGATTGGAGTTCGCAAAACTGTATTTAAACAAGTCGGATTTGTTTTGGAAGAACGTAATTTTTAGTGAATCCAAATTTAACATATTCGGACACGATGGCCCCTCTAAAGTATGGAGGAAAGCCAATGAAGACATGAACGAGAAAAACATGATTCCTACCGTTACACATGGTGGCGGGAATGTAATGGTTTGGGCAAAAACAATATAAACACTAAGATGTGCCGCGCCATACAAAATGTTCAGCTCGATTCCTGACGGGCTGGAATTTAAAAGTATTCCAGCTTGAAAAACAGAGAGGCAGGTAGACGGAGAGACAGAGAGCGCTTTAGTGGCACACGTTCTGTACGTGAGGCTGAGCTTTAACTGTATGTGTGCACATATTGTAGGGCAGCTTGTTCGTATTGGTTGTTGACGACGCCGCTGCACTATGTTGAATTATACGCGTTTCCGTGGCTAAAATTAAAATTTTTGAAATTAACAAATTTTTTTACTGCAGGTTTCTTGTATAATGATGACTATAGGACTATGACTATAGGAAGGGATTTTAGAAAAGTGGGCGTGTCAACGCCCCCCTCCGTCCACAGAAATCGGAAAAAATCGAAAATGTAAAGCAATTATAAAGTTATAGACCCCAATTTTGAAACACACGATGAATGTCCTGCAAATTTGGTCCAGATCGCATAATAAATATAGAAGTTATTCAATAAGAAAACATGTTACCATTGAAAATGATTATAGGATTGATTTGCATGAAACAGCGAGCGCGCAGAAGGCGCAATCATCCCTTGTCTTCCCTTGCCTCTTCCCTTGCGCCGATATCATTTGCAGACTCATCTGCAGATTCAACTTCACAAGCCAACAGCTAGATGACTTCTACTGGCAAAGCAAGTCTCTTATGTTTTTGGATCCGACTTGTTAAATTTTAAATTATCCATTGCTCTGTGGAAAACGTCTGTAAGGTTGTTAATTCGGCTGTTTTTCTTTGCATGGTGTAATCTGTCGGACTTATATATTTTATTTCTGGATTCAACTGCTTCTTCACCAAAATAACCGACTGGACGAACAGTGTTTTCCAATATAACTCTTGAGTGGACAAGAATCTTGTTGACCGTCGCTGTCATTGGTAGCCATGGATATTTGTCAATTATTAGGTGACCAGTTTGATGGCAAAGTTCTTCAAATTTTTCGGCATTTATTGGCAGCTGATAAAAGTGTATAAGTCATTTTGTTTCTAACAAAAGCTCCTTTGTTTACGCCACATTTCTAGCAGATCTGCATTGCTGATTAAGATGTTGCTTCCTAATAAATCAAATAACTCAAAAAGGCGCAAAAAGCACAGAATAAGCTTACTAGTTCTGAATTCAGAATTGACTACTCTACAACATGTATATAGACACTAACTGAAATAATTTGAAATTTGTTTTTAAACTCTTTGGAAAGTTCAACTTTCTTTAGTTACAAAAGTTACAAGGGGACACCACTTGGTAAATATACAAATTGTTAGACAAATACGAACGAAACATGCAACATATTAGTATCAACACATAGCACTAACCTGAAGAATTAATATTCATTATACCCGGTACTCGAAGAGTAAAAGGTTATATTAGATTTGTGGGGATAACGGTTGTGTGTAACGCACAGAAGGAAGCGTTTCCGACCACATAAAGTATATATATTCTTGATCAGCATCAATAGCCGAGTCGATATAGCCATGTCTGTCTGTCCGTCTGTCCGTCTGTCCGTCCGTCCGTCTTCATTAGCGCCTATATCTCAGAGACTATTAAAGCTAAAGCAACCAAATTTTGCATCCAGTCTCCTGTGTGATCACACTACTCCAAATGTGTTGCAAAATTTCGCCCCGCCCCTTTCCGCCCGTACAAAGGACGAAAGTCTGTGGCATGCACAATTTTGAAGATACGAGAAAACTAAAAGCGCAGAATCATAGAGAATGACCATTTCTATCAGAGTGTTGAATCTGGATCAGATCAGATCATTATTATAACTACAATGAAGAAAACCATTTCGAAAGTCATCGTTCCCTCTCGCTCTCTCTCACACGCGACCCCATCCGCTTTGCCCATTCGAATTTTTTGACGCCTAGTTCTCAGAGACTATCAGAGCTAGAGCAACCAAACTTTCTATCCAAGCTCCTGTGATACCAAACCTGCACAAGTGTATTTCAAAATTTTGACACGCCCCTTTCCGCCCCCACAAAGGACGAAAATCTGTGGAATCCACAATTTTGAAGATACGAGAAAACCAAAAACGCAGAATCATGGAAAATTACCATATCTACCAGATTGCCGAATCTGGATCAGATCGGATCAATATTATGGCCAGAAGAAACAAATTAAATTTCAGTGGCTACGCAACGCCTGCCAAGCGCTGACTCATGCCCCCTCCCTCTCTCGCTCTGTCCTAAACACTTGTACGTCTCAAACATGTAGTTATACATGTCATGTAGAAATGTAGGCGCAGATATACAAAGCATATGTAAACAAAAATGGAAACATGTATAAAAATTCCAAAAATTCATTTTTTTAATTTAAATATTATTTTCGTCCCTTTTGAGAACATATAATAAATTTCATGAATCGTAGGCTCATATATGTATGTATATATATACTGACTGAGTACCGGGTATAAGGTAGAGCCGCGGCCTTTGCCGCGGCTCACAACGTTCCCTCTCGTTTTGAATTGGATTATTTAATGATTTTTTGTCAGAGATATGCCAATTTGAAATTGCACCGCAAAGTTAACCTTTAAGGTGCCGTTTACACTGAGGCTGCGTCTTGATTCTTTGCGTCTTCCCAGAAAAGCAGTTTTTTTTTTACATATGTAGGTTTAGGCGCCGTTTACACTGAGGCTGCGTCTTGATTCTTTGCGTCTTCCCAGAAACGCAGTTTTTTTACATAGGCTTAGCATAGGGCCCTAGTGATGGCAAAAAGCTGCGTCGTTTTCCAACGCAACTGCGTTTTGGTATTTCTGTGGTATTTCTGTGCGCATAACAGCAATTTTCGTACTTTTCTGCCTAATCAGCGGAACTATCACCACTAATAACAACAAAAAACAGCAGATTCAAATTTAAATTTTGCCGCGTACAATTTTTAACTGAGTAAAAAGGGGCAAAAATTCATGTAATGGTTAGAACAAATTGTTTAAACTAATTTTATTATTAAAAAAAGCATTTCAACAATATAGTTGATTTCAAATTTTTTGCTGCAAATCCCATGTCTTTGAATCCTTTCACTGTTTCCGTGATCTTCTCAGGGTAAGAAAGTCTGCTGGCAGATACTTGTCAGCGAGTTGAGCAACTACCTCGCGACAAAACTGCAGTAATATAAGGCAGACGACAATGGCCCTTGACACACCAAATAAACTCGCTACCGTACGATATTCGGCTGACGATCCTAGACAATAAAGAGCTATGGCTATTCTTTTCTCCAGAGAGATTGTCAGTCGAAATGGAGTGTCTTTCTCTTTTAAATTGGGCAACAGGTTAACCAGAATGTTGAATGTCCTTTCCATGCGGAAATTCTCCTTAAAGAAGGCATCGGAGTTCTGCACAACATCTTCCTCCCAAAATGTACCATATCGTGGCTATTGCATATATGTACATAAAATACATTATTTAATTGAAAATAGAAGATTATCTGCACTTTACTAACAAGGGTCCAAACGCGAGGAGGACGTTGCAGTTGCAAAACGAACTGCAGCCACCGCAGATAAAAGAATCAGCTCTTCTTCAGACATATTTTGTATATTTTCAGACATAGTTTGTTTTGTTTACAAATTTTTCTTCCTCTTCCCAAGACGCAAAGAAGCAAAGTCGCTGTAGTGTAAACGGTCATTTCGAAAGTCATCATTCCCTCTCGCTCTCTCTCACACGCGACCCCTTCTGCTTTGCCCATTCGTATTTTGTGACGCCTAGTTCTCAGAGACTATAAAATCTAGAGCAACCAAACTTTCTATCCAAGCTCCTGTGATACCAAACCTGCACAAGTGTATTTCAAAATTTTGCCACGCCCCTTTCCGCCCCCACAAAAGACGAAAATCTGTGGAATCCACAAATTTTAAGATAAATGAAAATCAAAAACGTAGAATCATGGGAAATTACCATATCTACCAGATTGCCGAATATGGATCAGGTCGGATCAATATTATGGCCAGAAGAAACAAATTAAATTTCAGTGGCTACGCAACGCCTGCCAAGCGCTGACTCATGCCCTCTCTCTCTGTCCTAAACACTTGTACGTCTCAAATACATATGTAGTTATACATGTCATGTCGAAATTTAGAAGCAGATGTAAAAATCATATGCAAACAAAATCGGAAACATGTATAATATTCCAAAAATGATTTAAATTCATTTTTTGAAATATTATTTTTTGGCCATTTTTTTAATTTGTCCCTTTTGCGAACATATAAGAAATTGCATAAATCGCAAGCTCATATATGTATGTATGTACATATGTACATATATACTGACAGAGTACCGGGTATAAGGTAGAGCCGCGGCCTTTGCCGCGGCCTTTGTCGCGGCTCACAACGTTCCCCCTCGTTTAAATTTAATTCTTCGGAAAAAAAATCAAAGTGCAAAGTATGCGGAGTGAAATTAGCAGGCTTTCATTCAACAAATTTGAAACGCCATTTGACAAGCAAACATGAGGTAATATTTAGAGAGTGCGACAGCGAAGAGGCTACACAAAATAAAGTTGCAAAGAAGATCAAATTACATACGAAACAAGTGAAGAAGCAATAGTAAATTCACTTATCAAAATTGTTACAACCGACGGAAAGCCATTTTTATTCTTGGACAGTGAGGGATTCAAAGAAATTGTTGATCCAATTTATAATGCTCTTGGTATGAACCCAATCACATCGAGGAACATTTTGAGTTTCGTGTCCGTAAAAGAACAGGCCATCGAAGACGGCATAAGGGTTTTAGTAAAGGGAAAGTTAGTTTCGCTAAAAATCGACGTGGCGACTAGAATGGATAGGGCTTTTCTAGGTGTGAATCTGCAAATGATTCACACTAGTATAAATAAGACAGAGATCGTGGTAAAGACGTTGGGCATGATCCAGCTCACCTATGCACACACTGGGGCATATATGTATTATATTAAAGAGACAATTTTGGAAATTCTTGATGATTATGTCAAGAGTTAGATCAAATCTTCAGGTGAACATTTAATTTAAGTTAATTTTTAATGTTTGTTATAAAAGAAAATAAAATCTATACACACAGTGTTACCTCTGATAACACTAGTCGACACGACTTTTCCGCTGTCGCCAAAAATGACATTTTCTGATAGATTTGGATGTTTACAAATTTGTAAAGAATGTTTTTTTTTTCATGGAGTAGTTTTTTTTTTAAATTTTTAAAAATTTTGTGTTTTTTGTCATAGGTAGTGCTTCTATTTTTCACATAACTTAAGTTTCCTACAACTGGTTGTATTAAACTTTGCAGTTAAAAGAAGCTGACAAATGCAGCTATAAATCCGACTCAGACATTTTGTAGCTGCAACTTAACGTCTTTTTGACTTTGAAAGCTCAGGAAAAGTCGAAAAAAAAATATTTGAATGCCTTAATTTTTGGTTTTAGATAGCAACACTAATTAGGCGTCGTTTAAGGTATCGCTTATAAAAATATAAAAATAAACGGCTAAGTTATAACCGTTTGACCAAACTTTCATATGCCGAATTTCGCCGATAAATTCCGTAAACCGACGAATAACCGTTTTTTTTCCTACAAAAATACCAAAAATCTGTGTTTGTAACAGTTTTTAACGGTAAAATGGCATTTGGGATAGTTCCAAACTTCAACTTTTGAAATATTATTTTTTGCCCAAAATTTAATTCGTTCCTTTTGCGACCATATAATAAATTGTATAAATCGTAAGCTCATATATGTATGTATATATATACTGACTGAGTACCGGGTATAAGGTAGAGCCGCGGCCTTTGCCGCAGCTCACAACGTTCCCTCTCGTTTTAACTGCAAAGATCAATACAATCAGTTGTAGGAAACTTAAGTTATGTAAAAAGTAAAAGCCCTACCTATGACAAAAAACACCACAGTTTTTAAAAATTCTTTAAAAAAAAACTACTCCATGAAAAAAAAACCATAATTCTTAAAAAAAATTTAAATCTCCAAATCTATCAGAAAAAGTCATCTTTGGTCACAGCGGAAAAAAAAGTTGAATTTTGTCTAGTAGTGTAATGGGAGAAACATGGTCAAAGCCGTACAAATACTAAATGACGATACGGAGGAGTCCCTTTTTGAAGATGACACAGAAGGGGAAAATTTGATGGGAAAGCTAGATTAACTAGATTTCGCGAATATTCATCTTGTTTGGTGTGCTGCGCACACTCTTCAACTGTGCGTCTATGATGTCAATAAGCTGAATGAGAATGAAATTAGTATCTGACGCAAATTATGGAAAACATTGCGCACTGAAACCTATAGGTAAGTAAAGTACAAATATAAATATATTTTTTGATATATTTATGTACATGATACCTGCGCAGACGTATCTTAATCGAGCACAACAAAAATATACCATCGCTTGACGTTGTCACTAGATGGATTTCAACGTACTCAATGGTTAAAAAACTACTTGAGCTAAAAGAGTTCCTGGCCACTCAGCGTATCATTAATACCGACATAGAATGGGACTGGATGGAGACGTATGTCGACGCGTTCAAGGACGCATATGATGCGACTTTAAAGTTGAGGAATGAAAATTGTATAAAAAAAATTATTGGTCCAAATTAAACTTCGAGAAAGTAAGTTGCTCGAAAGCGAAGCATTATTATCTGCTATATATATGAATCCGCGAGTGAGTTTCATTTTAACAGATCACCTGTTTGAGCTGAAACACGTAAGACGTAAGATGATTGAAGCTTAGGTCCTGTTTACTTTATGTTATAGCTGCTTTTAGATACGTGTTCTTAGTTTTAATAAGTAAAATTGTCCTCGTCATAAACTAATACCTGTTTTAAGTTATTATTGCAAACAATAAATTACAGCATAGTTTCGCTTTATTATTAAAGGTTCACTTCGCACAAACTGTTGCATCGCAGACAACTGATGAAGTTAACCTGCATTTGGACTCCTCACTCTCATCCTCACCAGAAGAAAAGTCGCTTTTCTCAGCATTTTTGGAAGACGTGCAGACTGTTCCAGAAGCAAAAGATGAGCCTGTTTCTGACAAACTTGTCAAAATATATGTTGAGGTCGAGAATTTCGATAAAATGTTTAGTCGCTTACCATTAAACGAAAACATTTAAAATTTGTTTAGTAATGCTGAAGTCGCCGTACCTTAGTACGCTGGCACAGGTTGTATTGGCCACACCGCACAGTGGTTGCGCCCATAGGCCAAAAATCGAAAAGTCCATCTCTACCTATTTTGACAAAATGTACACAAAATGTCTCGTAAATGTGCATACTTCTTGATGGCAAACCGGTTTTTTCTGTACCTGCAACGAGACTTTCGAAAAATAGCATTGAAATCACGAACACGTGTTCATTTTCGCACAGCTGCAGCGTTTAGTAAGTTTTTTACGCATCAAACTCCCGATTGAAAGTGGTCAGACGTCAGCTTAAGCGTTCCAAATTAAATTCTTTATCATGAATCCACAATTGAATTGTATCTCAATGTAATTGTCTGGCTTTTAAGGTAATAAATATGTTAAGTTTTGCTTTGCAAAATCATTTATTTTTTATTAATTAATTATTTTTATTTGAATTGGTTTTTTATATGAATTTGATTTTGGCAGACAATTTGCATAAGTGTGTGTTTGCACTCCAATATATCTTTGATCTTTGGTGCACGGAAAATAGAACCGATGCAGAAAAATTAAAGACATTGATTGAAATTGTAAACAGAGAAATTGAAAAGAACGGCTACATAACCGAGCTGGATGATCTACCAAATCGTATTGCGTGCATATGTATGTAAAAGAATTTTTACTTTTTGGCAAAAGTACAGTCGCATGAAATCGTCAGTGTTTCATTATCAAAGTGTTTGGCTGAATGAAAAAGAACGAATTTCATTGCGCTGTGCCCACAAGATGTGTCCTTCTGTTGAAACAAATACAACACGATCAAATAATTTGTTTGATTTGATTTGTTAACATATGATTTTTACATCTGCTTCTACATTTCTACATTACATGTATAACTACATATTCGAGACGCACAAGTGTTTGCGAGTAAGCGCTTGGCAGGCGAGAATGCGAGAATGAGTAAGCGCTTGGCAGGCGTTGCATAGCGACTGAAACTTAATTTGTTCTTTCTGACTATAATAGTAGTTCTACCTGATCCAGATTCGGCAATCTGGTAGATACGGTTATTTTCCATGACTATGCGTTTTTGGTTTTCTTTTATCTTAAAAATTGTGGATTCCACAGAATCTCGTCCTTTGTGGGGGCGGAAGGGGGCGTGTCAAAATTTTGAAATATACTTGTATTGAAGTGATATTACAGGAGCTTGGATAGAAAGTTTGGTTGCTCTAGCTCATATAGTCTCTGAGATCTAGGCGCTCATTTGGACGAATAGGAAAAGCAGACAGGGTCGCGTGTGAGAGAGAGCGAGAGGGAACGATGCTTTTTGAAATGGTTTTCTTCATTGTGGCTATATGAAAGCTCATATCTGGTCCATATTCAACACTCGGATAGATATATGCATTCTCTATGATTCTGCTTTTTTAGTTTTCTCGTACTATCAAAATTGTGCATGCCATAGACTTTCGTCCTTTGTGCGAGCGGAAAGGGGCGAGAGAAGTAGTAGTGTGGAGTAGTGTGATAACACAGGAGACTGGATACAAGATTTGGTTGCTCTAGCTTTAATAGTCTCTGAGATATAGGCGCTAATTAAGACGGACGGACGGACATGGCTATATCGACTCGGCTATTGATGCTGATCAAGAATAAATATACTTTATGGGATCAGAAACGCTTCCTTCTGGGCGTTACACACAACCGTTATCCCCACAAATCTAATATACCCCTATACTCTTCGAGTACCGGGTATAAAAATACAAATCCGGCCGAAAGAAAGCTAATATGGGAATATTACGAAAAAAACAAAAACAGAAGTATTCTACAAATTTGTAAGACTTTACATTTTTCGCGGGCAAAGTCAGAAAAGCCATTGCCTTTTATAAGAAACATGGAACCTGGGAAAATATTCCACGTGAAAAGCCCAGAAAGTCCACTTTAAGCGACGATAGACGGATTCCCAAAATCAGTAAAGCCGATCCGTTCTTAACTTCGACGAAAATCAGAGGTCAAATGGTGGCAGATTATGGCGTGAATGTGTCAGCTCAGACCATAAGAAGACGGCCAAATGAATTCGGGTTATATGGACGCATTGCCAAAAAAACTATTTCTGTCCATTAAAAACGTTAAAAAGCGCCTTCAAAGGTCCCAATTTTTGGAACATGATTGTTTGGAGCGGCGAATCCAAGTTTAATGTCTTTGGGAGTGATGGTAAACCATATGTACGACGTCCTCCCATCAAACAATTGAACCCCAAATACACGAAGAAGACCGTTAAAAGTGGTGGCGCTTCGATTATGGTCTGGGGCTGTTCCACCGCATCAGGCGTAGGTCCCCTAGTGAAGATAAAAGGCATTATGAACGGCGAAATGTACAGGGACATCCTTATTAAAGATTTATCTGGAGAATATGCCGAAATTTGCCAGTTGCCTGGATATTTCAACAGGACAACGACCCGAAACACTGCAGCACTGCATATAGAGAACTTGTGGGGAATTCTTAAACAAGTCGTTGGCCAAAAAAACCAGCAAATAAAAACGATTTGTGGCGAATTTTTCAAAAAGAGTGGAAGAAACCACCCCAGTGCGCACGTCTTGTGGATTCAATGCCAAAGCGTTGCTCCACTGTTCTTAAGCGGAAAGGTCATCCCACTCAATATTAAAGTACATTTATTAAAAGTATAAGGAATATTGGGCAAATTTTAACTTTTTTTACCATTTCTTTCCAGGTGGCTTAAGTATGTGAGCAGGACATTTTGTAGATGGTCTCAGAATATTTAAGTTTTTTTTTTATATGTAACAAAACTTTTTATTTATGAACAGCGTAAAAAACAAAGAATATTCATTTTAACATTTCAAGTTTTGCTCAAAGTTGTATAATTCGGAATACTACCTAAATTGTTAGTTCATTCCCTTCAGCTCAACTTCGAAGACAAGTGTTGCGTTGGGTGGAATATTTGGAGGAGCTCCACGGGTACCGTAGGCCATGTGCGGAGGGCAAGTAATGCGACGCTTGCCGCCAACCTTCATGCCAACGACGCCAGCGTCCCAGCCCTTGATTACTACACCGCCTCCCAAGCGGAAGCGGAATCCCTCTTCTTGAATCATGCTGTCAAAAGTCTTGTTGTTGCTCTGAAGACTCCCGATGTAGCAGACGGTGGCACTTTTTCCCATCTGGGCCACTGGGCCGTTACCAGCGGCCAAGTCCAAAATTTTTACACCCCCCGAGATGGTGCGCTCACCGCGGGCAGGCTTTTTCTCCTGCTCCTTAGCCTTCGGCTGCTCCTTCTTGGGCTCGGGCTGGTTTTTGGCCACACCGTTCTGATCCTTACCAGCTTTCTTATTGGCTTTGGGAGAGATCTTGGCAACCTTGGCTTTGGGAGCGATCTTGGCCACCTTGGCTTTGGGCTGCTCATCCTCCTCAGAATCGTCAGAGTCGTTCTCAATTTTCGATCGATTTTCGATCGTGGACTCGTACTCTGACTGAATGATCTGACTGTCCCCAACCTCATCATCGTCGTCCTCCTCGTCATCATCATCTTCGTCCTCATCCTGGCCATTCTTGGATGCCTTGCCCTTCAATAAATTCTTTAATTCAAACTCCTCGTCGTCCTCATCTTCGGAACCAATGTCATGCAAGTAGCCATGCAGGGAAACAGTGGCGTCGCCTGTAGTTTGGAAAATGACTTGGTCGACCTCGCTGAAGTTTAAGTCCAGCGGGACTTGAGGAATTTCTTTACACGGTGGCGACCACATACTTCTCCTTGTCGGCTGTTAAATACAGCTTGGCCTCCTCTCCCTTGTCGAGAGTAACACCCGAAACATGGAACTTTACAATCGGCTGGGTGTACTCGCGGTTAGGCTTCATGATCAATCCCCAGAACATCGACATGTTGGATTTATTTAATTTCTCTGCTGGAATTCAACTGAACAGCGAAAAAAATATTTTACAAAAAAATCGTTTCGTTGAATATATATTTTTATAACTTGGTTATTCTTCTATTAGAACACTGATATATAGAACTAATGTGGCACAAAAAATTGGAGCTGTGAAATACAAAATTTTTCTTAATTTTCGTTTAAGTTCTTGGTTGAAGTCTTGTGGCTTAAGTCTATGAGCACCACTGTACATACATACATACATACATACATAGAATAGTTTTTTTTAATTTGTATTCGTTTTTCATTTACAATTTTTTTGCGGTTTACTTTTTTATATATTTTCTTATATTCATATTGTTCGGGCGAGGCCCGAATGTAATTCCTTTATTTTGTATTCTTACTCGTATTGTACTTTCCATGGTCTTACTGTTTCACTCTCTTACTCTCTGTCAGCATCATGCTCTCACTTATCATCTATTATCTATGCTTCTTAACTCTCTTTTTCTCATCTATGCGTCCTCACGGCATAGCTAAGCGGACGGCAGCTGCGTCTGCTTAAAATCAGTTACAAGTTACCGCTTGATATAGTTGGCGCACAGACCTTTTTTGTCCCAACTATTATTTGGCACGAGACTTGCTCGCTTGCCTCCCCAAGTTTTTGTTAACTCTCTAATTCTCAACATTCGGTGACCCCGACGTGATCGTCATTAATAATATTGCTAAAAACAATTAAAAATCGTTTAAACTGCAAACTAAACCTAACCTTTCTGTCGCGAAGCTTTCGTCTCGGCGTTGGCTTGCTCATAAACACCAATACATCTACGCACAGCAACGGCTTTGATTTCGGTGCACTTGTGGTCATTCTCCTATTCTTCTTTGTGCCGCTTGCTGCTGCTGTCGGTGCATTTGCGCGCACAAATGAAATTCTAACGGATCGTTTTTCTATTCTTCTTTGTGCCTGCTCGCTGCTGCTGTCTGTTGCTGCTGCTGCTTGCCGAAATGGCTGAGTCCAATAACTTTTCGGAAAACAGGGTGTCTTTTTACAAACGGAAGGCACGGTCAATATACGACAAAGCAGCAATACTTCAGGAGACAATTGCGGAGGATGAAAGCAATGAAGATGCGCTAAATGTTCATCTAGAATATTTGGAAAAAATGTCCGATTTATTTAATGCGACTCTTTCCGTCGAAGAACTCGATGTGAGCGAAATTGGCAGCGACTTAAGTAACAAATTTGATGTCTTGGTTATGGAAATCAAAGTTTGTATTCGCTCAAGACTCCGCAATCCTATCGGGAACATGGCGCATCACTCAACGATACGTCCTGAGTTTAGATTCAGTGCCTCCGGAAATGTTCGGCCACGGTATCATATTCCTGATATAAAACTTTCTACTTTCCGTGGAGGCTATACTGAGTGGGCAAACTTCTTCACTATGTTCAACACAATTATAGGTCATGAGGCCGTTTTATCAAGGATTGAGAAGTTTCAGTACCTGCGATCATGTTTGGATGGACCTGCACTGGAAGCTGTTCGGTCTTTGAAAGTAACGGAGGGCAATTATGATATCGCGTTGGATATTTTAAGCAACCGTCTCAATAACAAACGTTTAATCTTTCAGGCACACGTCGCTGAGATGCTGAAGCATGAGAAGGTTGAAGATGGGTCAACTAGAAAGCTGCGTACCTTATCGGATAAGGTGCATTCTCACATGAGAGCGCTAAAGTCAATGGGTAACATGGAGGAAATAGCAGGTTGCATCATCGTTCACTCCATGTATAAGTATCTGGACACCGAAAGCAGGAACAAATGGGAAGAGCTCTCACCATCCAATGTTATACCGACCTGGGACTTTTTTTCCGCATTTTTTCCGTTTTGGAAAAGAGATGTCAAGCCATGGAGGCAAAGGATCAAGCTATGTTGATTGATCCCCATAGCAATCAGGTTGGAAAACATAAAAGATTAATTAATTCCAAAAACAGTCTAGTTGCTACAAATACTCATGAGTGACAACTCATCTTAAGAGGAAATATACAGCCATGTGAAAAATAATAAGGACACCCGTACTAAAAATGTTCGATCAGCTGTATTTCACTAATTGAACAAAATGACAAGAAGAGTCCTGTTATATTTTGTTCGTGCATGTCTAAACATGTCTTATTGGTCACTTGCAGTTAAATTGTGCTCGTCGTTTAGTTGTAGCAGATCATTTTGTGGAGTCAGCTCATGGTAAGCGTGTGCGAAATAATAAGGACAGACACAGTAAATATTTATTATTTTGTAAAAAAAAACGCATTTCTAAGCTTTGTTTTGATTTTAAATATTGCAAGTAAGTATTTTAAGTAATATCAAATTTAAAAACATGGCTAAAATGAAATTGAAATATTCAGGATGGGAAAGGGAGTGCACTGCAGTGCCCAGCTTCGAAATAACATAAAAAACCTGAAAAATAACGGATTTTCATACCGGAAAATTTCCGAAATATTGAAATGCTCAAAGGGAATGGTAGAAAATGCCATAAAATATAAGGTTAAAGACGAAACACGCGGGCGAAAGTCTAAAATATCACCAATTCTTGAGCGAAATATGGTCAGATTTGTGCGACGCAACCCATTTGCCTCTTCAAATGAAATTAAAAAAAATTTTTCTATGGATGTCCACACGTCTACAATAAGGAAAAAACTTCTATCTGTCAATTTGAAATCAAAAAGACCACGAAGAGTTCCTTGTCTATCAAAGAGGAATGTGGCCAAGAGGATGCAATTCGCCCTGGACCATGCCGCATGGCCTGTGAACAAATGGCGAAATATTTTATGGTCGGATGAGACAAAATGTAACCTTTTTTACCCTGATTGTGGCGTTCAGCACGTACGGAGACCGGTCAATACCGCCTATATGCCCCAATACTCACTAAAAACTATAAAACATGGAGGAGGATCCATAATGGTATGGGGCTGTTTTTCATACGAAGGTGTTGGTCCCATACATCGCATTGCGGACACCATGACAGGAGTATCCTACTGTCAAATATTAAACGATGTAATGTTTCCATTTGCTGATGACAATATGCCCCTTAAGTGGGTGTTTCAACAGGACAACGATCCGAAGCACACTTCAAGGGTAGCACAAAAGTGGTTTTCAGATCATAATGTCAACGTTTTAAGCTGGCCTGCGCAGTCCCCTGATCTAAATCCAATTGAAAATTTATGGCACGAAGTTAAAACAGCCTTAAAGGGATTAAGAGCTACAAACAAAGATGCACTCTGGTCACTTGTTAAGGCAGCATGGGAACGAATTCCCCCTATTAAGTGTCAAAAATTGGTAGACTCAATGCCCCGACGATGTGCGGCTGTTATTAACAACAAGGGATTTGCAACAAAGTATTGAATGCTTTAAAATAGTAGATTAGAAATATAAGGAGTTAACAAAAATGAATTGAAATGTTTTTCTGTATAAGTTGTTACAATAACTTAAGATTATGAAGACTGTCCTTATTTTTTTTCACAGCCAAAAACGTATGAAATATTGAAATAAATTTGTTATTATTTTTTTCCACACAGCTTTTAAGTTTTTTTCTCTTGTTTCATGGAGTACAAATATAGACGAAACTATAAAAATTAACATCACTTCAAAATAACTGAAAATAGTCATTTTACAGAGCTTTTTCCGAAGCAAAGCCAAGTGTCCTTATTATTTTTCACATGACTGTAACTCTGTACTCCCCACTTGGAAGTCGACAGAAATGTTTCTTAAAATGTTCCTCGCAAGCAATTTCCTCCTTTGTAGCCTCTATGGCGGGGCCGTGGCAATTTTCGACTTCCCAGAAGCGTCTCACTAGCTCATCAAAGCCGACGGTGGGATTATGACTCAATTCAGTCGAGCTAGAGGCAGCTAGGAGCACAGAGTTGTGGGAATAATGACCTCCACCTGTTACTACCCAACCGAAACGCGTTTTCTGTATTTTATGAAAAGGCCTTCCTATAATACAGAAAACGCGTTTTGGTCCAACTTAATATGTCCAACGCATAAGATATCATAAAATAAACTATCTCCAATAAGCACATCGATGCGCTGAGATTTGTTGAAACTCGGGTCAGCAAGGCTTATATTGGATGGCATTTTCCATTTGGATATATCAAGAAGAAGCGGGCTGGTTTCCTGTAATGCGTGGAGCAACAAGAGCTGTGAGACTCGTGCAGTAATCTGAAGTCCTGGATCGAATGACCAAATTGACTGAACCTTCTGTATGAATCCGCACCAATACCGGATACTGACACCGAACCTTTGGCTCGTTTCAGCTGAAGCATCTGAGCAAAACGAGAGGTTATTAAGTTAATCTGCGAGCCGGAATCCAGAAGAGCACGGCATGGAATAAGATCACTATATCGACTCTTAATCATGATGACTGTCGTGGCGAGAAGCACTACGTCTGAACTAAGATTCTGAGCTGGAGGCGAGAAAGGTAATGAAGCGGCAACAAGAGAATTCTGAATACTGGGGTCTGAGCGTGAGTCGGTCTGAGTATACGACATAGTAACGTTCGTTGATTCCTTGGTAACTGACGTCGGCAGAGGACTGTTGATATGCAAAGTGAATGAAAGTGAAAGTTTTCCACCGCAGTGCGGCAACAACTGCAGGAGGTGTTGCGATGTCCCTTCTTCAAACAGTTGAAGCATACTCTAAGCTTCCTTGCCTCTTTAAGGCGCAAAGAAGGCGAAAGGTTTCCAAACCGAGTGCAGCTGTAAATGTTGTGCCCTTTATTATCACAAAATACGCACTCTAATCCAAGGGTATTTGTAACAACAAGACTATTTTTGGAATTAATTAATCTTTTATGTTTTCCAACCTGATTGCAATGGGGATCAATCAACATAGCTTGATCCTTTGCCTCCATGGCTTGACATCTCTTTTCCAAAACGGAAAAAATGCGGAAAAAAAGTCCCAGGTCGGTATTACATTGGATGGTGACAGCTCTTCCCATTTGTTCCTGCTTTCGGAGTCCAGATACTTATACATGGAGTGAACGATGATGCAACCTGCTATTTCCTCCTCTCATGTGAGAATGCACCTTATCCGATAAGGTACGCAGCTTTCTAGTTGACCCATCTTCAACCTTCTCATGCTTCGGCATCTCAGCGACGTGTGCCTGAAAGATTAAACGTTTGTTATTGAAACGGTTGCTTAAAATATCCAACGCGATATCATAATTGCCCTCCGTTACTTCCAAAGACCGAACAGCTTCCAGTGCAGGTCCATCCAAACATGATCGCAGGTACTGAAACTTCTCAATCCTTGATAAAACGGCCTCCTGACCTATAATTGTGTTAAACATAGTGAAGAAGTTTGCCCACTCAGTATAGCCTCCACGGAAAGTAGGAAGTTTTATATCAGGAATATGATATCGTGGCCGAACATTTCCGGAGGCAGTAACATTAAACTCAGGATGTATCGTTGAGTGATGCGGCATGTTCCCGATAGCACTGCGGAGTCTTGAGCGAATACAAACTTTGATTTCCATAACCAAGACATCAAATTTGTTGCTTAAGTCGCTGCAATTTCGCTTACGTCGAGTTCTTCTAAATTGGAATGCGTCGCATTAAATAAATCGGAAATTTTTTCCAAATATTCTAATGAACACTTAGCGCATCTTCATTGCTTTCATCCCCCGCAATTGTCTCCTGAAGTAATGCTGCCTTGTGGTATATTGACTGTGCCTTCCGTTTGTAAAAAGACACCCTGTTTTCCGACAAGTCATTGGACTCAGCCATTTCGGCAAGCAGCAGCAGCAACAGACAGCAGCAGCGAGCAGGCACAAAGAAGAATGAAAGAACAGCCCGTTTGATTTTCGGCTTGTGCGCGCAAATGCACCGAAAGCAGCAGCGAGCATGCACAAAGAAGAATAGGAGAATGACCCGTTTGATTGTCGGTGTGTGCGCGCAAGTCCACCGAAATCAAATCCGTTGCTGTGCGTAGATGTATTGTGTTTTGAGCAAGCAAGCGCCGAGACGAAAGCTTTGCGACAGAAAGGTTAGGTTTAGTTTGCACTTTAAAACGATTTTTAATTGTTTTTAATTGAGGCAAGCGAGCAAGTCTCGTGCCAAATAATAGTTGGGACAGAAAAGGTCTGTGTGCCAACTATATCAAGCGGTAACTTGTAACTGACTTTTAAGCAGACGCAGCTGCCGTCCGCTTAGCTACGCCGTGAGGACGCATAGATGAGAAAAAGACAGTTAAGAAGCATAGATAATAGATGATAAGTGAGATCATGATGCTGAGAGAGAGAGCAAGAGAGTGAAACAGTAAGAGTTTGAAAGTACAATACGAGTAAGAGTACAAAATAAGAGAATTACACTCGGGCCTCGCCCAAACAATATGAATATAAGAAAATATATAAAAAAAGTAAACCGCAAAAAAATTGTAAATGAAAAACGTTAAGAAAAATTTTGTATTTCACAGCTCCAATTTTTTGTGCCACATTAGTTCTATATATCAGTGTTCTAATAGAAGAATAACCAAGTTATAAAAATATATATTCAACGAAACGATTTTTTTGTAAAATATTTTTTTCGCTGTTCAGTTGAATTGCAGCAGAGAAATTAAATAAATCCAACATGTCGATGTTCTGGGGATTGATCATGAAGCCTAACCGCGAGTACACCCAGCCGATTGTAAAGTTCCATGTTTCGGGTGTTACTCTCGACAAGGGAGAGGAGGCCAAGCTGTATTTAACAGCCGACAAGGAGAAGTATGTGGTCGCCACCGTGTAAAGAAATTCCTCAAGTCCCGCTGGACTTAAACTTCAGCGAGGTCGACCAAGTCATTTTCCAAACTACAGGCGACGCCACTGTTTCCCTGCATGGCTACTTGCATGACATTGGTTCCGAAGATGAGGACGACGAGGAGTTTGAATTAAAGAATTTATTGAAGGGCAAGGCATCCAAGAATGGCCAGGATGAGGACGAAGATGATGATGACGAGGAGGACGACGATGATGAGGTTGGGGACAGTCAGATCATTCAGTCAGAGTACGAGTCCACGATCGAAAATCGATCGAAAATTGAGAACGACTCTGACGATTCTGAGGAGGATGAGCAGCCCAAAGCCAAGGTGGCCAAGATCGCTCCCAAAGCCAAGGTTGCCAAGATCTCTCCCAAAGCCAATAAGAAAGCTGGTAAGGATCAGAACGGTGTGGCCAAAAACCAGCCCGAGCCCAAGAAGGAGCAGCCGAAGGCTAAGGAGCAGGAGAAAAAGCCTGCCCGCGGTGAGCGCACCATCTCGGGGGGTGTAAAAATTTTGGACTTGGCCGCTGGTAACGGCCCAGTGGCCCAGATGGGAAAAAGTGCCACCGTCTGCTACATCGGGAGTCTTCAGAGCAACAACAAGACTTTTGACAGCATGATTCAAGAAGAGGGATTCCGCTTCCGCTTGGGAGGCGGTGTAGTAATCAAGGGCTGGGACGCTGGCGTCGTTGGCATGAAGGCAAGCGTCGCATTACTTGCCCTCCGCACATGGCCTACGGTACCCGTGGAGCTCCTCCAAATATTCCACCCAACGCAACACTTGTCTTCGAAGTTGAGCTGAAGGGAATGAACTAACAATTTAGGTAGTATTCCGAATTATACAACTTTGAGCAAAACTTGAAATGTTAAAATGAATATTCTTTGTTTTTTACGCTGTTCATAAATAAAAAAGTTTTGTTACATATAAAAAAAAAAAAACTTAAATATTCTGAGACCATCTACAAAATGTCCTGCTCACATACTTAAGCCACCTGGAAAGAAATGGTAAAAAAAGCTAAAATTTGCCCAATATTCCTTATACTTTTAATAAATGTACTTTAATATTGAGTGGGATGACCTTTCCGCTTAAGAACAGTGGAGCAACGCTTTGGCATTGAATCCACAAGACGTGCGCACTGGGGTGGTTTCTTCCACTCTTTTTGAAAAATTCGCCACAAATCGTTTTTATTTGCTGGTTTTTTTGGCCAACGACTTGTTTAAGAATTCCCCACAAGTTCTCTATATGCAGTGCTGCAGTGTTTCGGGTCGTTGTCCTGTTGAAATATCCAGGCAACTGGCAAATTTCGGCATATTCTCCAGATAAATCTTTAATAAGGATGTCCCTGTACATTTCGCCGTTCATAATGCCTTTGTGAGGAACCGTGTGCCTCACAGTACTGTGAAGGCTGACGGACGGGATAACGATGACGGGCCGGATAAGGCTGACGGACCGGATAGGGATGACGGGTCGGTCGCCACGGATATCCGGAGGCCGCCAATTCGCCGCGGGCGCCCTCTCGGAGAGGGGCGGATAGGCCACAAGCGGGGGAGAGAACATAACGGTGAGAGGGAGCGGCTCTCACCGGGAACCACGGGATCGGACCAACAGAGGCCCGACGCAGGCCCAAATATGGGCAAGTCGACGGGTCACCGGCCAGATCCCGTTACGAAGAGCGTGGGGACCCTCAGAAGCCCGATGGAAAATCACTGGCGGCGGAGGTCCCGTTAGGGTCGGCCTATATAAGGAGGCCGGCGCCTACAGCGGGTCTCTTTAACGCACGCGCGACTGTACGGGAGTGATCGACGTCGAACGATAGTGACAGAGTGTCGAATCCGCGAGTGGAAAGTGACCAAGGAGAGTGAACAAAGTGAATAAGGAAAACCAGGAGGAAACCAGGACAGGAAGCAGTCCTACACCGGAGCACCGAGTGAGTCAAGTACGGAGAACGGGATTCAAGGGCAGTCAGTGGTGATACAAGTGAAGGGCGAACCGTTGAGTGCGAGTTCAGAGTGGCGGATCGAAGCAGTGGCCGAGATCATTGGCCCCTGAACACTGGCATTGACGCCGCTACGCCTGGAGACAGCCACGCGACTGACAGATTCCCCCGTACGAGATCAGAACAATAGTATAAGCCCTAGCCCTAGACCATAGTCCGTAAAGTAGTCCTAAGGAAACTTAAAGCCTACCAATAAATAAGTATCGCACAGAAAAACCCCGTCTTATTACTTGTCGTAGAGGCAACATTTATAAATTTGTTGCATTGAGCCCAGTGACCGCTGAGCGAGCCCAGCTACCGCAAGCGGACACAGAAAACGGTTCGTTACAACTGGCGCCCAACGTGGGGCCTCACGACAAGTAATACATACGGAAGGAAAGGGGTTTATAAGGATAAGCGATAATGGGAAGGGGACAATGGGTCCACCGCCCTGAAGAAGGAGGAGCTGGTTCAGTGCGGCCAGGCCTTCGGCGTGCGGTTGGAAGGCAACTTGGATGAGATGCGGAGGGTGTTCAAAGAGTGGGTGAAAGTCCACGGCGAGGAGCCCGAGTGGGCTGATCTGCTGGAAGAGTGGGAAGATCGGACAAGGGGGACCGCAGCGACGCCCAGGACAGAGGACAGGCAGGCTGCAGGGGAGCGGCTGACGCTGCCACCCGACGCAAAGGCGGCTGCCTTGTGGAAGTCGCCGGCGGTGATCCAGAGTGAGCTGATCGCGAGCCTGGCGGTGCCTCCTCGGGACAGTTCGGCCACCACGCCAGGGAGGTCGCGAGAGGCCTCGGCATCTCGGGAGGGTCGGGAGACACAGATCCCACGGCAGACACGCAGGGGGATCGCACGGGACCTTAGCCCAGACGTTGAGCGAGAGAGGCTCGATCCGTGGACCAGGCGGTCGGCGGTGATGGACGACGATAGAGGCCGCGCCCGGGAGGAGGGGCGCAGGCAAGAACCACAGGCCACGAGGCCGGCACACCAAGACTACGCCAAGGTGGCGAAGCAGGTGAGGGAGTGGTCGTTCCGATTTGACGGGACGACGAAACCTCTCGAGTTCTTGGAACAGGTCGAGTGGTCCGCCGAGACGTATGGGCTGGATCCAGACCTCGTTCCAAGGGCGATGCCCGAGCTCCTGAAAGGGAGGGCGTTGATGTGGTTCGTCGCCAACAACCGCCAATGGAGAACATGGGAGGATTTCTCGGTCAGCTTCCAGGCGTACTTCCTGCCGCGGGGCTATTTCGACAAGCTCCGCCAGGACGTGCGCATGCGGAAGCAGAGGTGGGGAGAGCCGTTTAAAGAATACATGGTGGACATGCAGACGTTAATGCGGCCCCTGAAGTGTTCCCAGGACGAGCAGACGGAGCTGATTAAGGAGAACAGCATGCCGGACCTGAGGGCGTACATACGGCCGTACGGGTGTAGGAGTCTGGACGACATTATGGTGCTGGCGGACGAGTTCGAGGCATTGGAGAGAGATCGGGCGGAGTTCCAGAGAGAGAACCCAGCGTCTAAGGCGCGAGCCGCGAATCCCTTCAACAAGCCGGCGGGGTCGGAGGCGTGCCGCAGATGCACGGAAGAACAGCCGGAGGCACCAAGTCAAGCCGTAGGGACAGGCGCCACGCGGACGGAGGAGGCCCATATAGAGAACGGGTACGTCCGCAATCCTGCGCAGGCATGCCGCCGATGTGGCAGTGGGGAGCACTGGAGCAGAGAGTGCAGCGCGCGTCCGATCACCTACTGTTGGACGTGCGGAAAGGTGGGCGTCGCGTCGGGGCAGTGTTGCCGGAGGGCGGGAAACGCCCCGCGACCCAAGCCACGGAGGGCCGTGCCGGGGTCGCAAGAAGCCGGCCCTCAAGCCTAGTCGGACAGCTGGAGAGTGAGAAGACGCAGCTGTCCGCAGTGGTGCGGGTCGCCGGGGAGGAGTTTCGGGCCACGGTGGACACGGGGGCCACGAGCAGCTTCATCAGCTGCACCCTAGCAGGCCGGCTGGGAGGCGCCGGAAGAGAGGTGGCTGTACGGAGGCAGGTGCGTATGGCAGACGGCCATGCGCAAGTGGTGGCGAGCCAGCTCGAAGTGGAAGTGGCGTTCGGGGACAAGGAGGTCCTGATGAAACTGCTCGTTCTGCCTGGGGTGATCGACGAGCTGGTTCTGGGGTGGGACTTCCTCCGAGCGGTCGGGGCTGAGGTGACCTGTGCGGGGCACAGGGTCAAGATATGCGCCGGGGATCGGAAGGAGGGAGTCCGGGAGGAGAGGCTGTCGGTTGCGAAAGTCGAAGGCATGGACAGGGCCCCAGAACTGGAAGCGGCGGCAGGGAGCGTTCCCGCAGAAGCCGAGGTCGAGAACTCCTTGGGTGAAGAGCCGGTGGCGGAGTTCCTGGCCAGGGAACTGGCGGAATTCGCCAAGATGAAGGGAGTATCAAACGTAGCCGTGCATACAATCACTATGAGTGATCCACGGCCGATAAAACAACGATATTACCCGAAGAATCCCAAGATGCAGGCGGAGATAAACCAGAAGGTGGATGAGCTGCTGGAAATGGGATGCATCGAGCCATCAAAGAGTCCGTACAGCTCGCCGATAGTAATGGTGAGGAAGAAGTGCGGCAAGTGGAGGCTGTGCGTGGATTTTCGGCAGATAAATGCGAAGTCCATAAAGGACGCGTATCCGATGCCCAGGATCGACTATATCCTCGACCAGTTGCGGGAGGCGCGGTTCATTAGCAGCCTCGACTTGAAGGACGGATATTGGCAAATTCCTCTGGAGGAGAGCAGCAGGGCGGTCACGGCGTTCACGGTGCCAGGCAAGGGGCTATACCAGTGGAAGGTGATGCCATTCGGGCTGCACTCGGCCTCGGCAACCTTCCAGCGAGCGTTGGACCAGGTAATCGGCCCGGAGATGATGCCTCACGCCTTCGCATACCAGGATGACATTATCGTCATTGGAAGGACCGAAAAGGAGCACAGGGAGAACTTGAAGGAAGTGTTCCGCCGCCTACGGGAAGCGAATTTGAGGCTAAACGCCGGGAAGTGCCAGTTTTTCCGGAAGGAGCTGAGATATCTGGGCCACAAGGTGACGGGCGAAGGGATCTGCACGGACCCCGAGAAGGTCGCTGCCGTCGCCGAACTAAAACCACCGACGAATGTGAAGGAGTTGCGGCAGTATCTGGGTGTGGCGTCGTGGTACCGGCGGTTCGTGCCAGGGTTCGCGACCTTGGTACAACCACTCACCGCGCTGATGAAGAAGAAAGCGGAGTGGGTGTGGACTCCAGAGCGGCAGAGCGCGTTCGAGGCTGTGAGGGATCGCTTGGTGGCTGACCCCGTGCTGACATGTCCCGATTTCTCCAAGAAGTTCGTGCTCCAGACAGACGCCAGCGATTACGGGCTGGGGGCGATCCTCACGCAGGAGACGGACAGGGGAGAAAGGGTGATCTCGTACGCCAGCAGGTCACTAAATGCGGCCGAAAGGAATTACTCGGCTACCGAGAAGGAGTGTCTGGCCATAGTGTGGGCCGTAAGGAAGTTGAAGCCGTACTTGGAAGGATACCGCTTCAAGGTGGTCACGGACCACATGGCTCTAAAGTGGCTGAACAGCATCGAAAGCCCGTCGGGCAGAGTGGCTCGGTGGGCATTAGAGCTGCAGCAGTACGACTTTGAGGTGTCATATCGAAAGGGGCAGATGAACGTCGTGGCGGACGCACTCTCTCGACAACCTCTGGAGGAGAAGTGTCTAAGGGCCAAAGGGGAGGAGGACGGCGAGGAGAGGACGGAGCTGCCGTGTAAGTGGCTCCAGAACTTGCAGGAAAGGGTTCGGAAGGAGCCTCAGAAGTATCCGGACTACCTGGAAGAGGGAGCGAGCCTATATCGCCATATCCCGCATCAGGCGGGAAGCGAAGAGGTCGCGTCCTGGAAGCTGTGCGTTCCAAAAGAGTCACGGGAGAGGGTGCTACGGGAGAACCACGACGAGCCAGGAGCGGGTCATGCCGGTGGGAGGAGGACAGCAGCACGGGTCGCAGCACGATACTACTGGCCGGGAATGCACCGAGACGTAAGGCGGTATGTCCGAAAGTGCGAGAAGTGTCTACGCTACAAGCCGAGTCAGTTGCAAGCCGCGGGGAAGATGTTGACACGGATCCCGGAGGAGCCGTGGGCAACCGTGTGTGCCGACTTTGTGGGACCTCTGCCGAGGTCAAAACACGGGAACTCGATGCTGCTGGTCATAGTGGATCGGTTCTCCAAATGGACAGAGTTGGTGCCAATGCGCAAGGCTACGGCGGAGGCCCTAACAAAGGCCTTTCGAGAGCGGATAGTAGCCCGGTTCGGGGTGCCCAAGGTGGTCATTACCGACAACGGGGTGCAGTTCGCCAGCAGGGTCTTCAAGAGATTCCTCGAGCAGATGGGAGTGCGACATCAGTTCACGGCACCATACACGCCGCAAGAGAACCCGACGGAGCGCGCGAATAGGACCGTGAAGACAATGATAGCGCAGTTCTGCGAGCGAGATCAAAGGTGCTGGGACGAGGTTTGGCCGGAGTTGATGCTGGCGATGAACACGGGGGTGTCTGAATCGACCGGATATTCCCCGGCGTTCATAGTGCAGGGAAGGGAGCCCCGCCTGCCAAGGGCTTTGTACGACGAGGAGACGGTCGGTACAGGGCAAGAGGTGCAGGCGCCCGAAGAGAATGCTCAGCGGTTGAAGGAGTTATTCCAGCTGGTGCGGCGTAATTTGGAAAGAGCCGCACAAGACCAGGCGCGCCACTATAACTTGAGGCGAAGGCCATGGAAACCAAAGGTGGGAGAGGTGGTGTGGGCCAAACAGCATCACCTCTCAAACGCGGCGGAGGGATTCGCGGCCAAGCTGGCATCAAAATATGAAGGGCCCTACCAAATAGTGGATTTTGTGTCGCCCGTGATCTGCCGACTGAGAAAAGAAGGAGACAAGAAGACGAGGACGGCGCACATAGGGGACCTGAAGCCGCAACCAAGGGAAGAGGATGACGCCACGCAGGACGCAGGGGAGTAAGGAGTAGTGCCACGCAGGACACCGTCTACAGTGCCGAGGAATAAAGTGGGCTCGAGCAGGTGGTGATGGAGGCGGTGAAATACCTGGAAGAGAGAAAACAGGTGAGTGGCATGAAACGAAATGAAAAGTATAGGCCAGACAAACCAGAAGGGGAGGGGAGTCCCAAAGCGCGGTGCGCTGGGAGGGGAGCTCCGAGGCCCGGTGGGGGCATGGTCGGCGGTGATGGGGAGGAGTCCAGGCTCACGCTTCTATGCGAGATCCCAGGCCAACTAGGAGCGTCGGACCCGACAGAGCAGGTGCCGCTCATGGGTGGTCTACCGGGCGAGGAGTCGGATGATCCTCGCGTCCGAGCCTCTGCTTGAGTGTGACACCTCGCCAGATTCAGGCCGAGTGCGTGAGAAGCTGGCCTGGGGAGGGTCTGCCAAGAAGTCATGCCCGGGCGAAAGGTCAAAGAACCTGTTGATCGCGGGTGGGTTCGAGGCGGACGGCTCGTGTCGAAGGCAGAGGGCGAGCTGGAAAGAGGGGAGTCAGTAGAAGTCACACCGATCGAGCATACTCACCGGGAAGAAGGGGCGAACCGACCGGTGTGCGGGGCGGACGGGTTTCACCAAGCCAGATGGGGAGTCATGAGCCCAGGGCGTCATGCGTTTGTGTCACGAACGGGAGGGGGGTCCACCAACCGTGTTTCATGTGTTTCATGAACAGGAGGTGGGTCCATCAGGAGATGGATAACGGGCACAGTCCATCAGACGGATAGCACAGCAAAAAGCAAATTAGGCGGCACAGTCCATCAGACGGATAAAAAAAAAGAAATGTTGAATTTACATAGCACTGTAAACAATAACACGGCAACGACGCGGCGAAAGCGGATAATGAGAGCGGTGAGAACACACGGGGAAGAAAGCAGTTATTCCTGTGGGTGAGAGCGGTGAGAACACACAGCAGAAAGCAGTTATTCCTGTGGGTGAGAGCGGTGAGAACACACAGGGAAGAAAGCAGTTATTCCGGTGGGTGAGAGCGGTGAGAAGGGATTAACCGTTACAGGGAACGCTGGAACCGGCACGAGACTATAACAACGGGCACCCGACGGAAAGGGAGCACTTTGCGAAAATCACGCGGTGAGTAAGAAAGGAGAAACCAACATGTACAGGCGCCAAGAGTTAAGTACACGGAACGTGAGGCGGCACGAGGAAGCCCAGCGGGGCGGCCCCGCCCGTAAGGAGAGGGTGCACGCCTTCGTGGCCAGCCAAAAACGGGTGCTAAAGTGCGGCGGCTACAACAGCGGGCCCCCACATCAGCGATGGGCAGGCATGCCCGGGCACGCGATGGGCGCCCCCGCTAGTGAAGAGGAGGAGGAGCGGCGGGGTGGATCGCCAGAGCTGCAGCTGATGGCGTCGCCCCTAGTGTCGCCGGAGCCGTCCGAGAGGGCCGAGGCGACGCCGGTGGTCTCGCCCAGCACGAGCGAGGAGGCCGACGTCGTCATCGTCGACTGGCGGTCGGGGGCGGCGGTGAAGCAGGCGGGCCGGGAGGCCGAGCGGCTCCACGCGGAGAAGGAGCGGGTGCGGGAGGCTACCCAGAAGCTGCGGAAGCGGATAGAGGAGGTCCGCGAGGCGAGGCGGCGCCGAAAGGAGGAGGAAAACAGCAGCAGCGACAGCGTGGAGGGTGGTGAGGAGCAGCCACAGCAGCAGGCGCAGCCCCAGCCACAGGCGCAGGCGCAGCCGCAGGTGCAGCAGCAGGCGCAGCCCGCGGAGGAGGAGTGGCAGCGGAGGCTTCGGCAGGCTGAGGCCGAGGAGGACGCGATGTGGGAGCCGGTGG
Source organism: Drosophila algonquin (assembly GCA_035041765.1). Taxonomy (NCBI): domain Eukaryota; kingdom Metazoa; phylum Arthropoda; class Insecta; order Diptera; family Drosophilidae; genus Drosophila; species Drosophila algonquin. The sequence goes on along the minus strand of JAWNKY010002108.1, from coordinate 27,676 downwards.
CGGCTGAGGCCGAGGAGGACGCGCTGTGGGAGCCGGTGGCAGAGGAGGCCAAGGAGGACCGCGGCCCCGAGGATGTCGAGGAGCCCCCGCGGGAGCTTTTCACGCGGCGGGAGGGGCGTCCAGCCATGCCCCAGCAGCACCAGCAGCAGCAGCCGGCGCAGCAGGCGCAGTCCCAACAACACCAGCAGCAGCAGCATCAGCAACACCACCAGCAGCAGCAGCATCAGCAGCACCACCAGCAAGAGCAGCGGTGGGACCAGCAGCAGCACCACCAGCATCAGCAGCACCAGCAAGAGCAGCGGTGGGACCAGCAGCAGCACCACCAGCATCAGTGGGCAGGGCCAGAACGGGCGTTGGTCGGTCCGTTCGTATCCCAAGAGGTGCGAACGGCGGTCCGGGGGGGAATGGTGTGGCACCACCAGGTGCTCCCCATAACCTTGGCGTCGGCCAAGGCACCTGATGGCGAGCCACCATCGGAGGAGGCCCGGGTGTGGGAGGAGGCTGCGCGGGCGAGTAACTCTCGGGACCCAAGAGGGCGGTCCGCAGCAGCGAGCCATATGGGCCAGGCGGCGGCACCAGCAACGACAGCGGCGGAGACGGCGGCCCCGATGGCAGCGATGTCAGCAGCGGCGACAGGGCCAGCCGCACCGACGTCAGCGGCAGTACCGGCAGCGGAGGTACCGGCGGCGACGGTGCCAACGAGGACCGGCGGCGACGGCAGTGCCCCGAACCGCGCAGGGATATAAAGCGGCCACTGTTGCAGCGGCAGGGCTCGGCGCCCGCCCGAGTGGACTGGGTGCCCATCCCCCGGGAGGAGTGGCCCGCCTCGGTGGCGCGTGCCCAGGCACGGATCCGACTTCACGGGAGGAGAATAAAGAAGCTGGTGAGTGAGCGGGGCGTGCGATATCGGATCGCGATGTCGGCCGCCCGCACGGAGGTGTTCCGTGAGGGACGGTAGGGAACAAGCGGAAGAGGAAGAACGCCGTGGCTGGGAAAAAAAAAATAATAAATAATAAAATCAAACCTCAAATTTGAAAGGTCAAGTACTTACCTGGGGAGGGAAGGGGGTGATGCGAGGCCAAGGAAGCAACGTTAGCCGGCAAGAGAAGCCCGTAAGAAAATTATAACACGCTGAGGCCGATCCGAATTGGGCAGACACGAGGCAAGGGGTCGATACACGAAACGACCCGCGGGATCGAGAGGGTCAGAGAGCACCTCTGGGTCGCAGACCGGCATCATCTGGCAACCTCGGGCCTGAAAGGGCGCTAGAGGGCGCCAGGGAGCGAGCGATCGCAGAGGGCGCGCGCGCCACCAGGTTCGAGTTCAAATTCGGACGAAGGAGGGCCAACTGGAGTTCCGCGGAAAAAGGAAGTTTTCCGCTTCCGACAGAAGGAGGGGAGTGTGAGGAACCGTGTGCCTCACAGTACTGTGAAGGCTGACGGACGGGATAACGATGACAGGCCGGATAAGGCTGACGGCCCGGATAAGGATGACGGGTCGGTCGCCACGGATATCCGGAGGCCGCCAATTCGCCGCGGGCGCTCGCTCAGAGAGGGGCGGATAAGCCACAAGCAGAGGAGAGAAAATAACGGTGAGAGGGAGCGGCTCTCACCGGGAACCACGGGATCGGACCAACAGCGGCCCGACGCAGGCCCAAATATGGACATGCCGACGGGTCACCGCCCAGATCCCGTTACGAAGAGCGTGGGGACCCTCAGAAGCCCGATGGAAAATCACTGGCGGCGGAGGTCCCGTTAGGGTCGGCCTATATAAGGAGGCCGGCGCCTACAGCGGGTCTCTTTAACGCACGCGCGACTGTACGGGAGTGATCGACGTCGAACGATAGTGACACAGTGTCGAATCCGCGAGTGGAAAGTGACCAAGGAGAGTGAACAAAGTGAATAAGGAAAACCAGGAGGAAACCAGGAAAGGAAGCAGGCCTACACCGGAGCACCGAGTGAGTCAAGTACGGAGAACGGGATTCAAGGGCAGTCAGTGGTGATACAAGTGAAGGGCGAACCGTTGAGTGCGAGTTCAGAGTGGCGGATCGAAGCAGTGGCCGAGATCATTGGCCCCTGAACACTGGCATTGACGCCGCTACGCCTGGAGACAGCCACGCGACTGACAGATTCCCCCGTACGAGATCAGAACAATAGTATAAGCCCTAGCCCTAAACCATAGTCCGTAAAGTAGTCCTAAGGAAACTTAAAGCCTACCAATAAATAAGTATCGCACAGAAAAACCCCGTCTTATTACTTGTCGTAGAGGCAACATTTATAAATTTGTTGCATTGAGCCCAGTGACCGCTGAGCGAGCCCAGCTACCGCAAGCGGACACAGAAAACGGTTCGCTACACCTTCTATTTTCACTAGGGGACCTACGCCTGATGCGGTGGAACAGCCCCAGACCATAATCGAAGCGCCACCATTTTTAACGGTCTTCTTCGTGTATTTGGGGTTCAATTGTTTGATGGGAGGACGTCGTACATATGGTTTACCATCACTCCCAAAGACATTAAACTTGGATTCGTCGCTCCAAACAATCATGTTCCAAAAATTGGGACCTTTTTGAATATGCTCTATATAGCCGTCTTCTTATGGTCTGAGCTGACACATTCACACCATAATCTGCCACCATTTGACCTCTGATTTTCGTCGAAGTTAAGAACGGATCGGCTTTACTGATTTTGGGAATCCGTCTATCGTCGTTTAAAGAGGTTTTTCTGGGCTTTTCACGTGGAATATTTTCCCAGGTTCCATGTTTCTTATAAAAGGCAATGGCATTTCTGACTTTGCCACGCGAAAAATGTAAAGTCTTACAAATTTGTAGAATACTTGTGTTTTTGTTTTTTTCGTAATATTCCCATATTAGCTTTCTTTCGGCCGGATTTGTATTTTTATACCCGGTACTCGAAGAGTATAGGGGTATATTAGATTTGTGGGGATAACGGTTGTGTGTAACGCCCAGAAGGAAGCGTTTCCGACCCCATAAAGTATATATATTCTTGATCAGCATCAATAGCCGAGTCGATATAGCCATGTCTGTCTGTCCGTCTGTCCGTCCGTCCGTCTGTCCGTCTTCATTTGCGCCTATATCCAATAGACTATTAAAGCTAGAGTAACCAAGTTTTGTATTCAGTCTCCTGTGTTATCACACTACTCAAAGTATATTTCAAAATTTCGCCCTGCCCCTTTCCGCCCCCATAAAGGACGAAAGTCTGTGGCACACACAATTTTGAAGATACAAGAAAACTAAATACGCAGAATCATAGAGAAAGACCATTTCTATTAGAGTGTTTAATCTGGATCAGATCAGATCATTATTATAGCTATAATGAAGAAAACCATTTCGAAAGTCATCCTTCCCTCTCGCTCTCTCTCACATGCGACCCCATCCGCTTTGCCCATTCGTATTTTGAGACGCCTAGTTCTCAGAGACTATAAAAGCTAGAGCAACCAAACTTTCTATCCAAGTTCCTGTGAAACCAAACCAGCACGAGTTTGTTTTAGAATTTTGCCACGCCCCTTTCCGGCCCCACAAAAGACTAAAATCTGTGGAATCCACAATTTTTAAGATAAATGAAAACCAAAAACGCAGAACTATGGAAAATTACCATATCTACCAGATTGCCGAATATGGATTAGGTCGAATCAATATTATGGCCAGAAAAAACAAATTAAATTTAAATTTTTTTAAATTTCTCTCTGTCGCAAACACTTGTACGTCTCAAATATGTAGTTATACATGTCATGTAGAAATTTAGAAGCAGATGTAAAAAGCATATGCAAACAAAATTGAAAACATGTATAATATTCCAAAAATTATTTGACTTCATTTTTTTGAAATATTATTTTTTGCCCAAAATTTAATTTGTCCCTTTTGCGAACATATAATAAATTGCATAAATCGCAAGCTCATATATGTATGTATGTGTATACTGACTTAGTACCGGGTATAAGGTAGAGCCGCGGCCTTTGCCGTGCTCACAACGTTCCCCCTCGTTTGATATATTATTCTATTTTGCCCATTTTTTTAATTTGTTCCTTTTGCGAACATATAGGAAATTGCATAAATCGCAAGCTCATACATATATGTATGTGCATATGTATATACTGACTGAGTACCGGGTATAAGGTAGAGCCACGGCCTTTGCCGCGGCTCACAAGGTTCCCCCTCGTTATTTTTAGCTATAGCGGTCAAATTGTTTTGGGAAACGTATTTAGTATTCAATATTTTAGTTTAGAAAATAACTAGTCCTTCACCTGTTGGGTAAGTTTTGGGGCAGATAACTTGCACCAAAACTCCGAGAAACTAGGAATCCGACGTGATTTACGGTTCTACCAGGATAATGACTCGAAACATTCGTCCGGAATAGTACAGTCCTGGCTTATCTGGAACCGCCCCCACTTGATGATTCCCCCGGCCCAGTCTCCATACTTACATTTTATTGAAAATTTGTGAGCTGCGCTGGAGAAAAACACCCAGAATCACAAGATTTCTAGCAAAAAGGACCTTAGAAGAGCTCTGCTGGAGGAATGGAACAAAATAATCGCGGAAAGCACTTGGAAGTAGGTTAGGTAGTATTAGTAGTAGTAGTAGTAGTAGTATTAGTAGGTTAAAAGCCGTAATAAAGGTTAAGGGATTGCATACTAAATATTAAAATACCTGTTTAACCTTTTATTCGACTAATATTAAACTGGTTTGTGGCTGCATCGTTCGAGCTCGGACTTGTATTTAAGATATATTTTAAGTTTATATTTTATTTTTAAAACTGAGCAATATTTAATCAGCAAATAAAGTTCCTTTTTTAAATGTTTTAAAACACACAATAAATTGGCGCTTAAACATTTTTTTGTTTTTCCTCTAGTTTAAAATCTGTAGCACCTTAAACTTTTTATTTGACATTGCATCGTTCTGCCTAATGTTCTGCATTAATGACTCTTTAATCGTTTATAATTTTAAGCATGTATGGACAAAAATTTCTTGGCTTTATAAATGTTACAAAAATTCCGTTAACCGATATTGAGAAAATTTTCTGGGATTTTTTTTAGATAGTTCAATATGTAAGGGAGACTTTGAAGAAAAACTTTTATAAAGAATTATCTTTCTTATAGGCGAAAAAAATACCAAAAAAGTGAACTTTAACTAATTTTTATAGGTTTTCAGATCAAAGTTAATGAAATTATATGTCAATTAATAAAATTGGCGGGTTTTCAATATCTTTAAAAAAAAAAAAACCCGAGAAAACTACCTCAGGGAAAGAAGTATATGTGCACTGATATTAATTAGAGAAACACTATTAAAAACAAAGAAAATGTTTTGGATTGAATTTTATTTATCTAGTTTGACTACATACTAACAAAAAAATAACAATTATATTTCTGTAAACTTTTACGATAACTTAAAATTTAATAAGCAACTTTAACTTCGAATGAAATAAGTATATGTGCATACTGAATGAAAATTCAAAACACTATTGGAAACATTTCTTAAATATTTTTTTGTTTACTCCTTAATAGTTGATATGCTTTCCTTTTTTAATAAAAATTTGATTAATCCGGTTTCGCATTGAGGCTGCCAAATTTTGGAGAATTTCAGGGTTAATTTGATCCCATTCCTGGATCAATGCCTTTTTGAGGTCATTTACCGTATCAAACTGGCGGCCATTCTTATAAACTTTATTGGATAGTATTCCCCAAAGATCTTCTATTGGGTTTAGGTCCGGGCTGATCGCTGGCCATTGCAATAATGGTATCTTCCTAGCTGCCAAAAAGTCTTTTGTTTTATTCGCCGTGTGGATTGGCGCGTTGTCTTGCTGGAAGATCCACTCATCCCCGTAAAGGTCTCCAGCAAATTCGATGAGTACTGTTTCTAACAACTCTATATACATTTCTGCATTTGTTCTGGTTGGTATAAAACAAAGTGGAGACTTTCCAGCATACCCAAATCCTGCCCAAACCATTAATGATCCTCCACCGTGGTTTCGTTTATGGCAGACCTGCCGTGGTTGCCTTTTATCGCGCCAATACTTTTGGCAGGAGTCAGGGCCGTCCAAGTTAAATTTTTTTTCGTCCGAAAATATAACTTTACTAAACTCCTCTGACCAAAATTTGTACTTCTCAGCAAATTCTAGGCGAGCGGTTATGTGACGCTTCAGCAGCCTTGGTACAGCGTCGCGGGAAGCATATGTAACCATTTCGTTCTCGTTCAAAATTTGGTTTATTCGTCTTTTGGATATGTCAAGTTTAAGTTGACCTTTGATCTCCATGCAAGACTTATTGTTTTGAACAGCTAGACGCCGAATTTGCCTCTTACACCGTGCGTCGATTTCAGTGGGCCTGCCGCTCCGCTTAATTTTTCCATACGATTCCGGATTTTTGAGAAAAATCCTTATTGTGTTTCTATGCCTATTTAGTCTGGCAGCAATATAGGAAATTGTCTTGCCAGATTCGGCCAGCCCTTTTATCATACCGCGATCTTCCTCTGACAAATGTGTCCCACGAGGCATTCTACCGTAAAATCAAAATTATTTTCCATCACTTATTTCTCGAAACATTTAAAAACAATTTTACTTACGTTCCGCTGATCAAAGAATATTTTTAGATTACACTTCTTAGCTTACCCACACTCAATAGTACAATAATCTCAATTTGCACATATACTTATTGCCTATGAAAACCACAAGTGGCTACACATATTATTAAAAACGGTACAAAGAATGAAGCCCAAAGAGGACCACTGGGAGTAGGAGATCTTCATAATAGATAAGAACACAAAATTGCATACCTACAAAAAACTTACCGTTAACTTTTGAGAAAATATAAGCAAATTAAAAAGTGCACATATACTTCTTTCCCTGAGTTATATTCAAATGCGTTTTTATTGAATTTTAATTTTTTGGCCTCTGTGGACCTCGTCAGAGAAATGCACATATGCAAAAACATGCATACATATACGCATACCCAAGCAAGCAACGCAATCCGAGTTGCCGTTACCAATTCGAGTTCAATAAATACACTATCCTGTGCTTTATCTGTTCGTGCCATTCCGTTCCATGGTCCACATTCCATATTTTGTTTTGTTTTGCTTTTAATAGCCTATTTACACTACAGTGAGCTACCACATTTATCGATAGGTAACTCAATAACTCAGAATTTGGATTTACACTATGCCAAAGTTGAGTTATTGAGTTATTGAGTTTCGGCTGCTGGCACGTGCTTGTCTACGAAAATTTTTTTATTTAATTTTTATTAATATGAATACCGAGGAATTAATGATGCTCTATGTGGCAGAGCAAGAGACGATAACGACGCTGCAATGTATGGAGTTGGCGACGATGTCTGCAGCAACTGTGGAGTATTTGGATCAAATTTCCAAGAAACGCATTTGGACATTGCGAATAACCTTGGAATCCATTTTTAAAGGACAATTTTCGCAGGGAAATGGCACGACTGCAATTGCAAATATGTTGAATTTTGGCTATATGTATGTAAGATTTATTATGCAGTTTAGTTTATTAAATATTGTTAAATCGAATATAAGTTCAAAATATGTGTTTAAAATCAAAATCTTTCCGTCCACTTTTGTTCTGCTTTTCCGCTGCTGCTTCCAAAATCCGACTGTACCCCATCGATGATCGCTTATCGGCTATGTGCTTTAAATATCGTTAAGGTTTTCTATATATCGGTTAGGTCTTATCGATACTATCTTAAATGTAAACTTTAATTAACAGGATAGTGTTAGCTAATTGATACCCTGCTCTTTACATTCGGCCCTCCTGCTCATCTTCATCTGTCATAGATGATAATATCTCATCGTTCTCGGCGACAAAACGCCATAACTTCATGTTGTCACTGCTCGTTGCGGTATTGTTTGGCCCCTCGACTTGAGCCACCTTTCTGACGTCATAGCGACCGTTACGCTTCACTTTGGTAATTTCATATGGGCCAGATACTCGCTGGCCAACTTGCGTCCTGCGATGAACTGCGTCCTCTTGATAGCCACCATTTCTACTACTCTGTAGCCGTGCTCAGCTCGTTGCCTCTCGCCACACCTGTCGTTGTCCACACATGTTCGACTTTGTTCTCGTTGAGAAAATCGCTGAAAGCGTTGGATGTAAACGCTGCGCCTCTATCGCTGACTATGCGCTTGGTAAATCCAAACACAAGTGACCAATCGCCCAGCCTCTTTATAACTTCTTCGTGTCCCGTTGACTTGGTTGGGAACAGCCACACAAACTTGGAGAACGCATCCGCCACAGCAAAAATGTATTTGCATTGCTTGGCTGTCGCGTCCATTGGTCCCAAATGATCGACGTGCAGCGTGTGTAGTGGCGTGTCACCCTTGTCGATGCAATGGAGATAGCCCTCTTGTTTGCCTAACTTCTTACTGAAAATGATGCAGCTGATACAATTAGTGATACATTTTGTTACTTTCCTTTCAAGGTGTGGAATCCAATATTGTTGCTGAATTGAGTGCATCGTCTTCGCTGTTGAAAAATTACCAACTTCATGCGATGCTTGAATGATTTCCCTTTCCATCAGCCTTGGAACAATCAATACGTCATTGCCATTCACAGCTTTGAACAGAAGACCTCCTTTTAGTTTGTAGTCTTGGTATGGGTGCTGCTTCACGATCTCAACTATCGCTTTGATGAACTCGTCGTCCTGCTGTGCCTTCTTTATCCGAGCTGTTAGCTCCGTCGTTACGAACATGCATGTCTGCGGGAAACGACTGAGACAGTCCGCGTGTCTCATTCTTTCCCCTGGGCGGTGTACTGCTTTGAATGTGAAGTCCTCCATGTACAAAATCCACTGGGAAACGTCTCTCGGTATATCTGCTTTCGTTGTTGTCTGCTTAAACGCCGCACAGTCAGTAGCAAGATCAAATTTGATCCCCAACAGTGCCGAAACTTTTTGAGTGCGAGGTATGCTGCTTTGACCTCCAAATAGTCACTGTGACGTTTGGACTCAGCTTCTGTAGTTTTCTTACTCCAATAGTAAATCGGGTGGAAACTGCCATCAAACTTGTAGCGAACCACATTCAAATTCAATATTTTCAGGCGAGGAGAGGAGCGCACGCGAAATATTCCGGCTCGGGCTCGTCGGCTAGGGGGGTGGTGGTCTTGCTTCCCCTCTCATGATTTGCCTTTCTTCATTGTCGCTAGAGATCAGTTGCGTGCTAGGGACAAGCTAAACCGGGATAGAGATTTCCGCTATGTATACCTTCCGACAACCCCGACATCTAACTCTCGGAAGGAGTTGTCCGCTTTGCTCCCGTGGCTCTTCGCTAACTCGGCCTCTGGTGGTGCTGAGGCCCACTGTGCCCACCCTTCCATTGGCCCTTCTGCCCCCTGGCATCCATCCGAAGGGCCCCTATTGCAGGGTACTTCTCCTAATTCATGGGATCAGCTGACGTCAAAATAACACAAAATTACCACATTATAAAATTTATTTACTTACTAACTGAAACATAAGGACCGCCCACGGATACGTATAACACGTATGACATATAATATAATATTACAAAAGGAACATAAAGGAATAGCCTAAAATAAATATTGGGGAAAAGAAAAGTAAATATAAAGCAAAAAAAAAAAATCCCTAAAACTTATAATGCCTTTGCCAAAGAAAATATATAAAAAAAAATCTCCTCAAACTATCCAAACGCTAACTCCATGATAATGCGCTCAGGCGACATACATATATAACTCACTCAGATTTGAGTGTAAACAGCGGCGCCGAATGCCCTCAGCGTTCTGCTCTTTCAATTCCCTCTCTCTCCCTTGCCTATCGGTTCTGCCTTTCCCGACTCAATCTTCGGTAGCGCGTTTTCTCTACCTTTTCTCCTTTTTCTTTCGCTTGAGTCGTAGTTCAAATATAACGGTAAGATACAAACAACAAACTTCCACTCATACCTTTGTCCAGCTCAGAGTTCCATCGACGAAAGCGCTTTCCCGACGAACACCTGAAATGCTGTGGGTGGAAAAAAATATAATCAAGGGCATAGGGACGGGAAAAACATCTGATCGGCAAGATTGAGGCTGGGTTTTGATGCACTAAACCAAACAAAAAAAATAAATTCTTACCTATTCTCTTTCACTCACTCACTCCTCTTTCCGCTTGCCTTTTTTTCTCTTTAGGCGCGCATTTTCTCTTTTCCCTTGCTTATCTATCGCCTAACGCTTTCCACTTTTTTTTAATTTCTCCTAATTTCACTGCACTTATTTTACATATAACTACATATATATATATTTTTTTCCCCTTTTTTTTCTTGGTTTTTGGTTTCTCTTTTTTTCCTTTTTTTTTAAACTGCTATGACGGCAGTTCAGGCCTCCGTTTGCCGATCAGACAGCGGGACGAGGGAACACGTTAGCATCAAAAAAAAGAACTCCAATCGGCGCTTGGGCACTCGAGGCCCTATGCTACGACGACAGTGCCGGGTGCTTGGTCGCTCGGGAACTAAACTAGGAGATCTGTTCGACCTCCCGATGGCTCGCTGTGCGCTCGCTCCGCTCGATGCGCCGGTTGAGCGTCTGTTTGGCAACAACAAAAGTCAATTAAATGCAATTAATTGCTCGTTTTGGTTGCGTTGCTGCTGCTGCTGCTCGTCGGTCTTCTTGAAGAATGTTGCGTCCGCAACAGATGCAATTTCCACTGTTTTCTTTTTCCGGAACCCCTTCCTTAAGCGCCAAGACTACGTTTAAACATTCCATTAACCCACTTTCCGGAACGGACTCAGCGCTGCCAACCAAATGATGCACGGCTAAAACAGCCCAGAGTTCAACTCTTTCACGCACGACTTATCCTTTTTTTTGCGTAGTTCAGTTTTTCTTATGTCAAGTAACTTTGCACGATTTCTTCACTTCGCAGCAAGACACTACCGGCTTGTCGACCTCTTAGAACGGAATTGCCGATAGGGACGCTGGCTTTCTGGCGGCAAACCCCCTAACAGGCTTGGATGATACTCCACTCAAACTTGACATTTGAACCTGTTAGCGCAACCCCTTTCCTTTTTTTGACCAGTGGTCTTCTATGCCTATGACCACTAGATGGCGCCACAAAAAGAAACCTCATCTCATGTTCGCTCGCTAGAAGCACTACAAAAGCCCCCCCCTCAAGATCTGGCTTGGGATCCAACATCCCAATACGGATCACCAGGAAGCTTCTAGCTATTGTTTAATATCCTTGGCGTGAAAGCGCCCTACTGACCTGCCCTGCAAATCCTCCAGCTCATACAAAGAATTCCCCAACTTCCTACGAACTCTAGACTTTAGATAAGCTGGCCCCAATTTGGCACTATATCCCGCTGTGAAATTGCTTTGCCTGAAATTTCTCCTGTAAACTTCTTGACCCTGTCTATACGAGATCTCTCTAGCCCTCAAGTTATACTGGCGCTCGTTCCTGTCATACTGCCCTTTCATGACTTGACAAGCCTTTTGGCGTACTAACTCGAGAGAATCTTCCCGTGAAAATTTGGCCGACTTATCTTCCAACAGGCTCAAAGCTCTCAGCAATTTGTACTGCGAACCGGAAGATATGAAGTGCTGACCAAATACCATATAGAATGGAGTGGTGCCAATCCCTGCATGCACGGACGACCTCAGGGCGCAGCATATGCTGCTGAGATGCTCATCCCAATCCTTTTGGTCTGCTCTCACATAGGACCGTATGGCAGCTATCACAGATCGATTCACCCGTTCGGATGCATTAGCCTGCGGCGAGTACACCGCCGTGAGAGTGTGAGATATCTGGTACTCTCTCAGTAGCTTCTGGAAAGCTTCAGCTTTAAACTGTGATCCGTTGTCGGAAACAATCGTCTCCGGAACGCCAAAGGTGTGGAACAAATCCTGCTGAAGGTACTTGATGACCACATCCGCCGTCAATTTCTTTACCGCCTTTAAAAACACGAACTTCGAGTAATGGTCCAATACTATAAATATTCCAATATGACCACTACGAGAACGAGGGTACGGGCCAAGAAAATCAACATACAATCTCTGGAAAAACCTTTGTGACTCGGGCGCAACGCCAATAGGAGGCCGTTGCACGGTGTTCGGTGCTTTGGTCATTTTGCAGGCCTCACATCCACGAATGTAATCTTTGACATCGTTGACTAGTCCGGGCCAATAGTAATACCTTCGAATCCTTTCTAGGGTTTTATGCACGCCTCCATGCGACGCTAGAGGATTGTCATGAGCCTTTTTTAGCACGTCGCCCACCAGATCCTTTGGAACCCAAAGTTTCCAAGCGAACGTATCGTTGAGCAGATCGCCAGTGGAGTGATCTGACCTTCGATATACCAAGCCCTCCACAACTTTCAGATCAGGCAGCTTATCGATATTGGCCTCCACTCGCTTAGCCATCTCAGAGTACTCCTCCGCTTTAAACTCCGGCGACAGAGGATCCACCAACAATCCTTGATTGGCCTCAATCGCCGCTAGCTCTTGCTCATTCACCCTAGAGAGTGCATCAGGGACAACATTTAGTCTGCCACTACGATGCTCAATTTTGAACTTGAAACCCTGCAGCTTCAACGCCCAACGAGCCAACCGAGAATGCAGATCCGTCTGCGACATGAGCCACTTGAGTGACGCATGGTCAGTAATGACCGTAAACTCATGTCCTTCGACATAAGCTCGGAAGCGCTTAATACAGACGATGGCTGCCAAACACTCTTGCTCGGTAACTGAGTAGTTCCTCTGAGCTTTGTTCAATTTCTTTGAAACGAATGCAATTGGGTACTCGTCGCCTTCTGGTGTTTTCTGCACCAATACACCTCCAACCCCCGTTTTACTGGCGTCGCATTGAATATAGAACGGCTTGCTGAAATCCGGACTTCGAAGTACAGGAGCAGACCACAACCTCTCCTTTAACTGCTCGAATGCTTCCTTTCCCTCTGGGGTCATTACAAATTTCTGCCTAGGTTTTAATAGGTCGGTTAGTGGAGTAGCGACTGAAGCGAAATTATCGATAAACTTCCTATACCACCCTACCATCCCCAGGAAACTCCGCAGGGCTTTTAACGACTTTGGCAACGGAAAATCCTTCATGGCCGATATTTTCTCCGGGTCCGTACGAATGACGCCGTTTCCCACAATATGGCCCAAGTATTTAACTGAGCGCATGCAGAATTTGCTTTTTTCGACATTGAGCGTCAACCCCGCCGATCTTACCTGCCCAGCTACCACACTCAAAACCCTCATGTGAGTCTCAAAATTGTCCGACACCACCAATAAATCATCCAGGTATACAAATACTTCATTCCGGAGATCTGGCGAAATAACCCTGTCCATCAATCGTGTCATTGTCTGTGAAGCGTTGGTCAGGCCGAAAGGCATTACCCTATATTGATACAGTGGCTTGCCCGGTATTGTGAACGCTGTCTTATCGCGCGAGCTGGGCTCTAGGGGGACTTGCCAATATGCGTCTTTCAAGTCTAAACTTGAAATGTACATGGCTTTCGGAAGCCGACTCAATATCCCGTCGATTTGTGGCAGCGGATACGCATCCTTTTTGGTCACCGCATTGACCTTTCTGCTATCCAGACAGAGTCGAACCTTCCCCGGCTTCTGTACTAGAACAACGGGCGAAGACCAGGCGCTCTCCGATTCCTCAATGACCCCCATCTTGAGCATCCTATCGACCTCCGCATATAACAGCTTTTCAACTGCAGGAGACACGGGAAAATGCCGTTGTTTTACCGGCTTCGCATCTCCAACGTCTATAGAATGCGATAACAGGCTTGTTTTCCCAAGGCCTGACACAGCGAATGACGGAAACTTGGCTATGACCTCCCTCAAACTGCTCCTTTGACCCTCCGAAAGTTCGTGGGAATCCAATGCAAGTTCTGAGACCTGCATGGATGGAGGAAGTAGGTCAAAGGTCGACCAAAAATCAATACCCAGGTATAGATCTTGGCTTAGTGAGGGTATTATGTGCAACTCTAAATTCTTATCCACATCCTTGTATTTGACAGGTATTTTGAGACGACCCACGACATCCTGTCTGACTCCATCTGCTGTACAAGCTGCAGAAGCAACTCTTTTAAAAGGGATCCTGCTTCTAATGACCTCTTCAGCCAATTTTCCCCCAATTACGCTCATAGCTGCTCCTGTATCCATTAATCCTAAAACTACTCTATCTAATAACCTAACCTCGGCATATGGCCGTTTATCATTATCCTTATACCTAATCGCATTGATGGCTTTCAATGATCGCCAGTAGGCCCGCATTCTTTTGGCATTTCGTGAGGTGGATTTTACTCTGGATAAGGCGCAACTCGGCATTTCTTTTCGACTCCAATCAATGAGTTGAGGCCAGACCAATGAACTCCTCATCGGCCCCACTTCCTCATCGGATGGAACAGTATTCTCTATGGGCTCGTTTCTTGGTTCGCCGGCTTGTTTCTTGGAACACACGATTGCTGGCGCAATTGTGTGTTCGCTTTCCCGTTTTTTTTACACCGAACACAAGAGGGCTTATAGGTGTTTGGCGCTCCACACCCATAGCAAAAAATCCTACGTTTAGCCTCGCAATCTTGGTACCGATGACCCTCCTTGCGGCAATTCCAACATATTAATGCCATTGCACCGATCTCTTCTTCACCATCCACATCCGAAAACTCAGTCGCGTCATCTAGTTGAGCCTCTTCGATGAGTTCGGATATCTGTTTGCGGAATGGCACAACCTTCTGATACCCCTGAGTCTTCCTCACATCGTCCAAGAAGCTCTCCCTGCGACGACATATCTCCCTCAGGCGGTCTACCGAAGGGATTGAGAGATTTAGCAACTCATGCCTTATCTCTGGTCGCAAATTTCTCCTCACGGTTTCCACAGTTTCTCGTTCCGACAGAGGAGTCTCTAAATTGTCCATCAGCAGCACGATGGAATCGTAGAAAGCGTCAAAACTCTCTCGATCCCGCTGTTTCCGGTCACGTATAGCCTCCCTCAGATCGACATCTGTTCGTACATCCCTGAACTGTTTTCGCAAAGCCGCGCAAAGGAGATCCCAGCGCAAATCCCGAACTGTTTTGTGGTACCGCCAAAAGAACTCTCTCGCCTTCCCATCGAACAGCAGGCTGGCATTGCTGCAGAGAACTCCAAAATTTCCTTCGAGTGTCTGGTGCGTGAGCGCCTCTACTCGGTAAATGAAGTTGTCGATGCTAAGTCCCTCTTGACTCCCACTAAACCGCAACTTCCAGCCGTTGAGAATGTGCCCCACTTTATCGGGTCTCTGCAGGAGATCGGAGACCGTGCTCCTTGGGGTTTCCCGAGCTGAGACTGCACCGTTGGCTGACCGTGGCCGATCAAACGTTGATTGACGCAGTGCCTCACTGTCGGACACACTCTGAGAAGCTATCTCAGTTGGCCGAAGGTATGATGATACGTTCGCCTCAAATAGCTGAGCCATTTGACTTCTAAGCTGGGTCAACAGATCGTTCTGCATCGCTTGGACAGCTTGCGCTACCGCGCTGGATATCTGCTCAGCTTGTGAAATTCCCGATTCTGTCGGCTCCTTGGCCATACTAATGGCTTGACTAACTCGAGCTGGTGACTTAGCTTTGGTTTGCTGTCTTGTGTTCCTCGCTATTGAGTCAGATGAGGTAGTAGCCTTTTCAAAGCAAATGGTTCTGCATGTAGGGCAAAAATTTTTGCTTTGAGCATGGGTGGTGAGACACGCCTTATGGAATTCATGTCCGCATTTAGTTTTAAACAATGCACCTTCGGAGAGACTCCTCTCACACAGTGCGCATTGCGGTGGAGACGGGGCATTAACCTCCCCCTCGTCATCGGATCGTACCATCATGTTCAAAAAAAAATGTCAAAAATTCTTAAACTAAAAATTACTCCTGCCTAACCTATGGCCTAATATTTAGAGAAATTTCTATTTCATATAACTAACTAATCAGTACGAATTCCGTGACCCGAACGCCAAACCCCTACCAAAAAAAAGAGACTCGTACAAGAATAAAGACAAAGCAAAACAAAAAAGATAAAAAAACTCAATCGTCTACGTTACGGACTGCAATCCATTTGCCAGACCGAATAACCTGTAAATCAGATCGAAATATAAGGAAAAAACTAAAACAAAAGAATTCGGAACAAGCAAAACTGCAACACTCGGAATAAGGAAAGATAAACAAAATCATAAAACAATTTGACATCAAGCATACCCAAAATCAAAGAGAAACACCCATTTACTTTGAAAGCCAACTAGCACAAAGCGGAATAAAAAAAAACAAAAACTGCAGTGTGCAATGCTTGGTGTCAGTTGCGTGCCAAACATCAACAACAAACACCTTAATCAGCTGTGGACAGCGAGCGACCAAAGTGATCGGTTTCGTCTGTAATCCAAGCCGCTAATCTGCATATGCACCTTACGATTGGAATTTTAGGCATACCTCTTTTTCTACTATCTTCCGTGGCCAATAATTCGTTTTCAATCGGAATGATTTGGATTCCTAGGCGAAAGACGAGCTAAGATTGAGCCTAATAACCTGATTGGTCAAGTCCCTTGGTTGACCTTCATCCGTGGTCAGACGATGTGTTCTTAGAACCTCCCAGCCTGCAAATCCTATGCGTCTGAAAGACCTAACCTATGGACTCAACCAATATATATACGGGATACCTATTTTTGGAAAAATCTACTGAAATAACTTGTTTTAGTTTGCATTCTCCCTCCCTCAGCCGTGGCTGAACGCCTGATAGAGAGATATCTGAGCAGCTCCATTTCCGAAGCGTCTGAGAAAAGGGTGCAGCAAAACTAAACGAAAGAGATGTTGTCTGAAGGTAAGCGGGTGTGTGAGCTACATCTGGATGATGTGGCCCCACGTTGGGCGCCAAATTTCTAGCTATAACGATTATCTATTAAATAATAAATTATAAATGTAGCGAACCACATCCGAATCTATTATTCTCAGGCGCGGTGTTGGACATGAGAGAGGAGCGCACGCGAAATGTTCCGGCTCGGGCTCGTCGGCTAGGGGGGTGGTGGTCTTGCTTCCCCTCTCATGATTTGCCTTTCTTCATTGTCGCTAGAGATCAGTTGCGTGCTAGGGACAAGCTAAACCGGGATAGAGATTTCCGCTATGTATACCTTCCGACAACCCCGACATCTAACTCTCGGAAGGAGTTGTCCGCTTTGCTCCCGTGGCTCTTCGCTAACTCGGCCTCTGGTGGTGCTGAGGCCCACTGTGCCCACCCTTCCATTGGCCCTTCTGCCCCCTGGCATCCATCCGAAGGGCCCCTATTGCAGGGTACTTCTCCTAATTCATGGGATCAGCTGACGTCAAAATAACACAAAATTACCACATTATAAAATTTATTTACTTACTAACTGAAACATAAGGACCGCCCACGGATACGTATAACACGTATGACATATAATATAATATTACAAAAGGAACATAAAGGAATAGCCTAAAATAAATATTGGGGAAAAGAAAAGTAAATATAAAGCAAAAAAAAAAAATCCCTAAAACTTATAATGCCTTTGCCAAAGAAAATATATAAAAAAAAATCTCCTCAAACTATCCAAACGCTAACTCCATGATAATGCGCTCAGGCGACATACATATATAACTCACTCAGATTTGAGTGTAAACAGCGGCGCCGAATGCCCTCAGCGTTCTGCTCTTTCAATTCCCTCTCTCTCCCTTGCCTATCGGTTCTGCCTTTCCCGACTCAATCTTCGGTAGCGCGTTTTCTCTACCTTTTCTCCTTTTTCTTTCGCTTGAGTCGTAGTTCAAATATAACGGTAAGATACAAACAACAAACTTCCACTCATACCTTTGTCCAGCTCAGAGTTCCATCGACGAAAGCGCTTTCCCGACGAACACCTGAAATGCTGTGGGTGGAAAAAAATATAATCAAGGGCATAGGGACGGGAAAAACATCTGATCGGCAAGATTGAGGCTGGGTTTTGATGCACTAAACCAAACAAAAAAAAAAAAAATCTTACCTATTCTCTTTCACTCACTCACTCCTCTTTCCGCTTGCCTTTTTTTCTCTTTAGGCGCGCATTTTCTCTTTTCCCTTGCTTATCTATCGCCTAACGCCTTTCTCCTTCTTCAATTTCTCCTATGTTCACATAACTGCTTATTCTATAACTACATACATAAGTTTTTTTTCCTTTTTTTTTTGTTTATCTTTTGTTTGGGTCTTTTTTTTTCCTTTTTATACCCGGTACTCGAAGAGTATAGGGGTATATTAGATTTGTGGGGATAACGGTTGTGTGTAACGCACAGAAGGAAGCGTTTCCAACCCCATAAAGTATATATATTCTTGATCAGCATCAATAGCCGAGTCGATATAGCCATGTCTGTCTGTCCGTCCGTCCGTCCGTCCGTCCGTCCGTCCGTCCGTCTGTCCGTCTGTCCGTCCGTCCGTCTTCATTAGCGCCTATATCTCAGAGACTATTAAGGCTAGAGCAACCAAATTTTGTATCCAGTCTCCTGTGTGATCACACTACTCCAAATGTGTTGCAAAATTTCGCCCCGCCCCTTTCCGCCCGCACAAAGGACGAAAGTCTGTGGCGTACACAATGTTGAAGATACGAGAAAACTAAAAACGCAGAATCATATAGAATGACCATTTCTATCAGAGTGTTGAATCTGGATCAGATCGGATCATTATTATAGCTACAATGAAGAAAACCATTTCGAAAGTCATCATTCCCTCTCGCTCTCTCTCACACGCGACCCCATCTGCTTTGCTTATTCGTATAAATGAGCGCCTAGTTCTCAGAGACTATAAGAGCTAGAGCAACCAAACTTTCTATCCAAGCTCCTGTGATACCGAACCAGCACAAGTTTGTTTTAAAATTTTGCCACGCCCCCTTCCGCCCCCACAAATGACGAAAATCTGTGGAATCCACAATTTTTAAGATAAATGAAAACCAAAAACGCAGAATCATGAAAAATTACCATATCTAACAGATTACCGAATCTGGATCAGATCGGATCAATATTATGGCCAGAAGAAACAAATTAAATTTCAGTGGCTACGCAACGCCTGCCAAGCGCTGACTCATGCCCCCTCCCTCTCTCGCTCTGTCCTAAACACTTGTACGTCTCAAATATGTAGTTATACATGTCATGTAGAAATGTAGGCGCAGATATACAAAGCATATGTAAACAAAAATGGAAACATGTATAAAAATTCCAAAAAATTCATTTTTTTAATTTAAATATTATTTTCGTCCCTTTTGAGAACATATAATAAATTTCATAAATCGTAGGCTCATATATGTATGTATGTATATACTGACTGAGTACCGGGTATAACAGGTAGAGCGCGGCCTTTGCCGCGGCTCACAGCGTTCCCTCTCGTTTTTTCCTTTGTTTGAAAACTCCCCTTTCTGCACTTTACGCCTACACTTGCCGATCGGCCAGCGGGACCAGGGAAAAGGTTGAGTTATGCAAAAAACCATCCAATCGGCGCTTAGGCTTTCGAGCTCCTAAGCTATGACGACGGCGCCGGGTGCTTGGTCGCTCGGGAACTAAAATAGCTACGCTCTTCGCCCTCCGATGGCTCGCTGTGCGCTCGCGCCGTTCGATGCGCCGGTTGAGCGTACGTTTAGCACCAACCAAAGCGAATTAATTATTCTTTAACCGCTCGTTTTGTTGCGTTGCTGCTGCCGCTCGTCGATCTCCCGAAAAAGTTGCGTCCGCAACAACTGCAATCTCGATAGCTTCTTCGGAATCCCTTGATAAGCGCCAAGACTGCGTTTGAATATCTCATTGAGCCCTTTTTGTCACATATTTCTTAACTTTCCCACTTACCGGAATGGACTCAGCGCTGCCAAACAAAAATATGGGGCTTAAACAGCCAGAATAGAACTCAGCCACGCACAATTTATCTTCTTTTTTTTTCTTTCCGTGTAATTCAGTTTTTTTTTTCAAATAATTTTCCACCACTACGAGACACTTCTGGCTTCTCGAACTCTTTCAAGAGAATTGCCGATAGGGACGCCGGCTTTCAGGCGGCAAACCCCTAACAGTCTTGGATGACGCTCCCTCCACTCAAACTTGACATTTGAGCCTGTTAGCGCAACCCCTTTCCTTTTTTGACCAGTGCTCTCCCATGCCTCCTGACCACTAGATGGCGCCACAAAAAAAAAACTTAATTTCGTATTCGCTTGCTACAAGCACTACAAACTGCTGCAGCAAAACAGCTCCAAAACCGTCTTTGGATGCATCCGTGTGAAGTTCCGCTGGCGCTTCTCGTGAGTATAAATGCAATACAGGTGCGATTACAAGCAACTTCTTCAAGGTTTGTAGCGACTGTTGCTCTGCTTCGCCAATGTTAAAAACTGGGTCCTTCCTGAGTAGATTCGTCAGCGGCCGTGCAACTTGTGCGTATCCAGGGATAAACTTTCTGAAAAATCCGGTGAGTCCCAGAAATGCTTGGACTCCTTTTATGTCTTTTGGTGCATCAAACCGACCGGCTGCTGCTGTCTTCTCTTTGCCGGGCCAGATTTGCCCGTCCTCGACGATATGGCCTAGAAAGTTTATGCGTGGTTGCATGAAACTACATTTCTTCCACTTGATCTTTAGGCCAAACTGCGCAGCTGTCTCCAGAACCAACTTAGTCTTCCTCATGCATACCTCGGGCGACGAGGCGTAAACAATTATGTCGTCCATATATAGCTGCATAACATCAGAGTTGATTCATTTTTGAAAAATAAGGTTTACGAACCGAATGAACGCAGCTGGCGAGTTTTTAAATCCGAATGGTGCCTTTATTAAACTCGAATAATCCTTCCTTTGTGACGAAGGCCGTATACGACTTGCTATGCTCCTCCATAGGCACGCGGAAAAATCCGTTTTCAAGGTCCATTGCGGTAAACCATTTCGCCGACTGCAGCTTTTCCAAGACTTCCTCTATAATCGGGACTGGAAAACAGTCCACCCATACCATGCTGTTTAACTTTCTGTAGTCTACGCAAACTCGAAGTGTACCATCTTTTTTCTTCACGACGACAACTCTGCTGGCTACGTTTGATGATGACTTGCGTACAATTCCTTCTTCGATCTATTCTTCGACTTGTTTCTTTACAGCACTAGCTTCGTCTGTTGATAAACGACTTGGTGAGTGATGAAACGGCTTGATTACTCCGTCGGGAACTATCTTCAGTTGTATTGGGCACTGCTTTGGAACTTCTGTGGGTATTTCGTAACTGCTTTTTATCATCTGTTCAACTTCTTTGCGATATTGAGGTGGAACTACAAGGGATGACTCTTCAGTGAGATTATATACAAGAGCATACTCATCTGTTGGCACCGGATCAGCGTCAAGCTTCAAAAACGTGTATCCTTGCATATCAGCGACAAAACGAAACTTTTTAATGAAAACATGCCCTAATAGTGCGTCGAAATCAATTTGGTTACTGGAGACGACTAAAAACTTCTGATTGGTCAGCAAATTATCAACGGTAACCTCTGCATGAAAGTGTCCTACAGGCCTCGTTGATGCTGATGTCCCAGACCGCGCAACATAGTTGTGCTTTTGAAAAGCTCGACATTTTTCATAGACCTCAGCACACTTTCTTTGATAATGGTTACATCGGATCCTGTATCCACAAGACAGTCAACTATGATGCCGTTTATCTGAAACGCGACTGCGATCAGAAATAATGCGTATGTTATCAACTTTATCGGCTTCATAAGGACAGTTACGCGAAATATGTATGACCATTCTGGTTGCACTTAAAACACTTCGTTTCGGCTTTACAGTCTTTGCGTTTATGTTCTCCTGATCCACAGTTATAGAAATATTCCTTTTTAGCGCCCTGCCAACTTTGCTGTTTGAAACTCGTTTTATGCTGATCTTTGTTGCCCTTTTTCTCCGATATGTTCAAACGGTCGTAGATATCGAACTCTTCTTTCAATGCCCTGAAGGTTTTGCAGCGATACATGGCGTACTTATACTAATTTTTAATGTCCAAACCGTTCACAATATGGCTTATGACAGCCACGTCTTCCATCTGTCCAACTGCTGCTATCTTTCTCATCTGCAGCAGGTACTCGTGAAGCGACTCGTTACTCTTCCTCTTTCTATCTTGCAGCTGCCGATGAATGTCCGCACTGTTATAGCTACATGCGAATTCCTCAAACAATATGTTCTTGAGTTCCATCTCGTTTGCGCTCGGGCTCGACGTTCCTGGCACATAATTTTCCATCTCTTTCCTTCTCCAATTCAGCGGCGGTGGTGTTTGCATCATTTCTGCTATTCTTTTCGACTTTCGCATGTGTACCCGACAACGGCGCTTCTTTCTGTTTCTCTTCTGCTTACATTACATGTAATGTTTATAGCCACTGGAGACAACTTCAAAACTTTATGTGGCTAAAAACAACAACATTAGCATATTTTCAGCGATCCTCTTCTTGCATGAGCCAACTTCGTTTTAATTTTTCCACACACACTCTGAGCTCATTATTCGACACGGACGAGCCCCCAAATGTAAGATTTATTATGCAGTTTAGTTTATTAATTATTATTAAATCGAATATAAGTTCAAAATATGTGTTAAAAATCAAAATCTTTCTGTCCACTTTTGTTCTGCTTTTCCGCTGCTGCTTCCAAAATCCGACTGTCCCCCATCGATGATCGCTTGTCGGCTATGTGCTTTAAATATCGTTAAGGTTTTCTATATATCGGTTAGGTCTTATCGATACTATCTTAAATGTAAACTTTAAATAACAGGATAGTTTTAGCTAATTGATACCCTGCCCTTTACATGTATAAGTTAACAAGTAACATTCTCGGGCCACCCTAATATGTTTGGCACCACCCTAACATTCTCGGGTGACTCTTTTATGTTTGGATCCATCCTAACATTCTTGGGTCAACTTCTGCACTCAGAGTGCTGATGCAGCAAATGTCGCTGAAGTGGGCTGCGCCCCAACCCCATTGGCTTCCAGCGATCGCCTGACTTTTGGATCTGTTGCATGGTCAGCACTTTTCGAATATGTGTGGCCGGCTCGCCGGCTATGTTTCTAGATATTAGTTTTCAGTTTTGTATGAACATTGATTCCGAGCACTTGGCTCCAATAAATACTACTCCGGCTTAAGTCGTTAAAATATCATTGTTTTACTTTGCCGAGCCACAAGGCCAGCAAAAAGGAAGGTAGTTCCTTCCACCATAATCTTCTAATAAGAAGCAGCGGAGTCGCCGACCGGCCGACACGCACCCCTCCTGCAACGGAGCAACAACTGCACTGCCGCCGCCACCCCTCTGCGTGCAGCAGACTGACTCTGGCCCATCGCAGCAGCCGTCGCCCCCCGCCAACGCGATCGGGAGAGCAGCGCCCCTCAGCTTCAGCCGCCTGTCCCCGTCCAACACGAGGGACACCGCCGCGAGGCACACCACTTAATCATAATTTATACAGTGTACCACTAATGTCTCTACAGCAGACATTTTTTACTTCGTTGGCCAATAAAATGCAATCCGACAAATATATGAAAAAAATTTGAGTGCAGTATGTTGAAACCATTTATTAGCTATTGTTTAACATATATTTTGATTCAGTAGTATTTTTTGATTATATAATTCAAGTTTTAACATAAAATTTCGAAAATTGACTCCACAAAAGTCTTCGTACAGCAAGGAAAATTGATTTAATTTAAGGTATTATAATTAAAACGAATTTTTTCTTTTCAATTTGCTTGCTGTACGAAGACTTTTGTGGAGTCAATTTTTCGAAATTGTATGTTGAAACTTGAATTATATAATCAAACGAGAGGGAATGGCAAAGGCCGCGGCTCTACCTTATACATATGTACTCAGTCAGTATATACATATGTACATATATATATGAGCTTGCGATTTATGCAATTTCTTATATGTTCGCAAAAGGGACAAATTAAAAAAATGGGCCAAAAATAATATTTCAAAAAAGAAGTAAATTTTTGGAATATATACATGTTTCCGATTTTGTTTGCATATGATTTTTACATCTGCTTCTAAATTTCTACATGACATGTATAAATACTTATTTGAGACGTACAAGTGTTTACAACAGAGAGAGAGAGAGAGAGGGCATGAGTCAGCGCTTGGCAGGCGTTGCGTAGCCACTGAAATTTAATTTGTTTCTTCTGGCCATAATATTGATCCGACCTAATCCATATTCGGCAATCTGGTAGATATGGTAATTTCCCATGATTCTACGTTTTTGGTTTTCATTTATCTTAAAAATTGTGGATTCCACAGATTTTCGTCTTTTGTGGGGGGGAAAGGGGCGTGGCAAAATTTTAAAATAAACTCGTGCTGGTTTGGTATCACAGGAGCTTGGATAGAAAGTTTGGTTGCTCTAGCTCTTATAGTCTCTGAGAACTAGGCGTCAAAAAATACGAATGGGTAAAGCAGATGGGGTCGCGTGTGAGAGAGAGCGAGAGAGAACGATGACTTTCAAAATGGTTTTCTTCATTGTGGCTATAATAATGATCCGATCTGATCCAGATTCAACACTCTGATAGAAATGGTCATTCTCTATGATTCTGCGCTTTTAGTTTTATCGTATCTTCAAAATTGTGTATGCCACAGACTTTCGTCCTTTGTATGGGCTAAAGGGGGCAAGGCGAAATTTTGAAATACACTTGGAGTAGTGTGATAACAAAGGAGACAGGATACAAAAGTTGGTTGCTCTAGCTTTAATAGTCTCTGAGATATAGGCGCTAATGAAGACGGACGGACGGACAGACGGACGGACAGACAGACATGGCTATATCGACTCGGCTATTGATGCTGATCAAGAATATATATACTTTATGGGGTCGGAAACGCCTCCTTCTGGGCGTTACACACAACCGTTATCCCCACAAATCTAATATACCCCTATACTCTTCGAGTACCGGGTATAAAGGATACTACTGAATCAAAATATATGTTAAACAATAGCTAATAAATGGTTTCAACATACTGCACTCAAATTTTTTTCATATCTTTCTCGGATTGCATTTTATCGGCCAACGAATTAAAAAATGTCTGCTGTACGAAGACATTAGTGGTACACTGTATACATATATACCGGCCGGGAAAAAGGACACACTAATTGTACAAGGAAAATGCACTGCAAAGCGTTTTATGATCATGACAGTCTCGGAAGCTTTTGAGCTGTTTAAAAAAGATTTTCCAGACAATGAAGTAGGCCAGTCTACTTTTTATAAGTTGCACCCACGACACGTCAAGCTCATTAATAAAATGTCGCACAATATGTGTGTTTGCATGTACCATGCCAATTTTTCTTTAAAAATAATTCCGACGTTTCCTAGGCAATTTGAACCCTTTTTAAAAAGTGTTTGCTTGTGAGGACCCATACTGGGGCCTCACATGCTTATACGCATGTGGCCTTAAAAATAGAGGTAAATGTTAAATACATGGACTACCTCTCAGAATTTAACGAAATTTTTTCCTGGATAGACCCCGATTTATCATGAATTTTGGAAAACGAGGGGGAACGTTGTGAGCCGCGGCAAAGGCCGCGGCTCTACCTTATACCCGGTACTCAGTCAGTATATACATATGTACAAACATGTATGAGCTTGCGATTTATGCAATTTCTTATATGTTCGCAAAAGGGACAAATTAAAAAAATGGGCAAAAAATAATATTTCAAAAAATGAAGTACATTTTTGGAATATTATACATGTTTCCGATTTTGTTTGCATATGATTTTTACATCTGCTTCTAAATTTCTACATGACACGTATAACTACATATGTATTTGAGACGTACAAGTGTTTAGGACAGAGAGAGAGAGAGGGAGCGGGCATGAGTCAGCGCTTGGCAGGCGTTGCGTAGCCACTGAAATTTAATTTGTTTCTTCTGGCCATAATATTGATCCCACCTGATCCAGATTCGGCAATCTGGTAGATATGGTAATTTTCCATGATTCTACGTTTTTGGTTTTCATTTATCTTAAAAATTGTGGATTCCACAGATTTTCGTCCTTTGTGGGGGCGGAAGGAGGCGTGGCAAAATTTTGAAACAAACTCGTGCTGGTTTGATATCACAGAAGCTTGGATAGAAAGTTTGGTTGCTCTAGCTCTTATAGTCTCTGAGAACTAGGCGTCAAAAAATACGAATGGGCAAAGCAGATGGGGTCGCGTGTGAGAGAGAGCGAGAGGGAACGATGACTTTCGAAATGGTTTTCTTCATTATAGCTATAATAATGATCCGATCTGATCCAGATTCAACACTCTGATAGAAATGGTCATTCTCTATGATTCTGAGTTTTTAGTTTTTTCGTATCTTCAAAATTGTGTATGCCACAGGCTTTTGTCCTTTGTGGGGGCGGAAAGGGGCGGGACGAAATTTTGAAATACACTTTGAGTAGTGTGATAACACAGGAGACCGAATACAAAACTTGGTTACTCTAGCTTTAATAGTCTATGAGATATAGGCGCAAATGAAGACGGACGGACAGACGGACGGACGGACGGACGGACAGACAGACATGGCTATATCGACTCGGCTATTGATGCTGATCAAGAATATATATACTTTATGGGGTCGGAAACGCTTCCTTCTGGGCGTTACACACAACCGTTATCCCCACAAATCTAATATACCCTTTTACTCTTCGAGTACCGGGTATAAAAATTTTGTGGCGGTCGCTTCTAGTTTTTTTTTTAATATTTAAAGTTTAGAGTTTTTCAGGCCAAAAATGGCATGTTGCTGTTGGTTTTTTCTGTTTATTTGTGCTGCGAAGTTAGCTATGAAATAGCTAGTTTGAAGTTAAAGCTATATTTCATTTTACACATAGTAAAATAGCTACAGCTACATAGCTGTAAACTAGCTATAAAGTAGGATAACTGGCCACAATGAATGCGAATCGTCTCAACACTATGGCGAGATATTGTAACGGTCAATGGGATTGGCGCTTGGTAATTTATACGGTCCAAGCAAGGTGTCCGTCATGAATAATGATGTTCATTTCGAAGAGGTAAATAATGAGCATATATCACTTGCAACTACAAAAGTAGTTGTGCTGTATTATATAAATGAAAAAGTAGCGCCGCAGGCAAAAAATTAAAAAAAAAAAAATCGCGCGATTTTCATTTATATAATACAGCACAACTACTTTTATACATTCATCTGTATCTCCACAGGATTCTGAAGCCGAGGAATGAACCCACCAATTACCGTTGCAATGGCCACAGCGTCGAGACGACCCTTTTCCTTGTCATCACTTGTAGCTAGCTTAGTTTATTTCAGCTTAGTTATAGGCTAGTATATCTACTTTATAGCTATTTTAGACACTTGTGAAATAAAATATAGCTTTAACTGCAAACTAAATATAAAATAGCTAACTTTCTCGGATTGCATTTTATCGGCCAACGAAGTAAAAAATGTCTGCTGTACGAAGACATTAGTGGTACACTGTATACATATATACCGGCCGGGAAAAAGGACACACTAATTGTACAAGGAAAATGCACTGCAAAGCGTTTTATGATCATGACAGTCTCGGAAGCTTTTGAGCTGTTTAAAAAAGATTTTCCAGACAATGAAGTAGGCCAGTCTACTTTTTATAAGTTGCACCCACGACACGTCAAGCTCATTAATAAAATGTCGCACAATATGTGTGTTTGCATGTACCATGCCAATTTTTCTTTAAAAATAATTCCGACGTTTCCTAGGCAATTTG
This sequence comes from Drosophila algonquin, assembly GCA_035041765.1. Lineage (NCBI taxonomy): Eukaryota > Metazoa > Arthropoda > Insecta > Diptera > Drosophilidae > Drosophila > Drosophila algonquin. The sequence continues at coordinate 24 of JAWNKY010002108.1, read as the reverse complement.
AACCCTTTTTAAAAAGTGTTTGCT